>PVIU01020292.1:0-34308 GCA_004026605.1 Ondatra zibethicus
TCCACAGTATTGATCTCTCAACAAGCTGTCCATTATTAGTCTGTAAAAACTGTATTATTTTTAAAAGTGCCTCATTCTTGGCCCTGTTATCAAACCATTTTTTATTGATTTTTATTGAGCTCTACATTTTTCTCTGCTCCCCTCCCTGCCTCTCCCCTCCCCTTTCAGCCCTCCCCCAAGATCTCCATGCTCCTACTCAGGAGATATTGTCTTTTTCTACTTCCCATGTAGATTAGATCTATGTATGTCTCTCTTAGGGTCCTTATTGCTGTCTAGATATCAAACCATTTTTAATATGATAATTTGAAAAAAAACTAATTCCTAGAATCAAATAAAGGGTTGTAGAAGGAAAATCACATAAGCCTTGCAGAATATCATCTATAGTATATGCAAAATTGAACTTCTGAATAATTATGTTTTCAGCAGTTTTCGTAATTTTTCAGATCTTACCTGTCATAAGGCAATTACAATGAATGAGAGTAGGTGTAATAATCATTATCAGTCAGAAGGTGTTGCAGTTGCAGCTGTGTGGCCAAGAGATGCTAGCATCAGTGAACAGCATGTGTTGCTTACTTAGGTACTGAAAATATATGCTTTGTTTAACAAATTAAGGGCAGTTATTAAGGTGATGAAAAGATTCTGAGAGCTGGGGCCCAGGATGAAGAGAAAACACACATTTTTCAGTCAGTGCCAGTTGCGGACTGTGTGCTCAGTGGGGATCACAGGCAACAGAGTGTGGGCCGGCCTAAGTGCACCAAAAAGCAGCATGTGGGTCACAAACCTGGGAGCGCTGGGCAGCGGCCTGTTAGGTCTAAGTGTCAGCAAGAGCTTTGGGTGGGAGAGTCAGTGCCCAATGCACCACGTGGCTGGGAACAGATTACAAAATGGGGCTGGTTCCCACGTTTGGGTGCCAGATGATTACAGATGTTACAAAATAATTCCAAACTAGTTCAGAATTACGTATAATAAAGGGTCATTTATTTAGGGATAGACTCATAGATCACAGTCCTAGATCACAGTCCTCTGCACAAACAGAACAGGGACCAAGTCTAGCAGCCAGAAGAGAGAACTTGAAGCAAGAGAGCGAGCATACACTTTATAGCTGCATTTATAGTATGCCCAAGTGGACTGATATCTTAAAGGCTATTGGTTGAAGGAGCTCCCACAACAAAGTGCCCTACTAGTTCTTAAATTAATATCTTCTAAATATCTTCATAGTATAGTAAATGAGATTACTAACTATTCCTTTTTCGTAGATCAGATGATAAAGAGTTGTCATTGGGTGGTGCTTAAAACACATCTGTTTGAGAGATGTGGGTTTCAGAATATGATTAACACTTGGGATCTCTGGGACATAGGTGTTTGAGTTTGCAGGTATGGACCTCAGAAGCATCATGCATCCTGGGTCTACAAGACCTCTAGGCCACTGTAGCAAGCTGAGAGTCTGAGTCACCAGCATGTCAGACCATGGCAGCAATCTGGCATAGGTAGAGGAAACTGATACAAGAATATGGTGATCTTGTATCTGTGGAGGTAACAGGAACCTGGAATTTTGAATATTGGCCAGGAGATTAAAAACAGCGGGGAGGGGAGACTTGCAGAGTTCCTGGGGTTGCAGGAATCTGCATCCCTAGGAGTTGGTACACGGGAGTCAGAAAAGCACACAGGGCAACTGGGTCTAACCTGGCGGGGTGATGGGCTAGATCTAGATCCCAGGACTGGGACAGATCAGCTGCCTACATTGGGGACCTGTTCTAAAGTTAGTTTGGGCACTAACACTGCGTGAGCAGTTCCCACTCTCTTTAAATGACCTTTTCTTCTCACTTCAGCTACACTGGGGTAGTGACCTTCTTGAGTTCTTGTGATGATATTTTGTTTCATATCTTTTAGGACTCTTTTTGTAGTGTTTATTTATTGTTGTGAAAATATCCTGTGAAGATATTTTGTTTCAAAATTTAATCATTCCTTTTGCAGTACTTCTTCATTTATTATTGTGAAATAGGACATTGCTATACTGCATTGACTGTCCAGCTACTGGCTTTTTAGGTCAAGCTTATTTCAAGTTTACAGCAGTATTTCTGCTTCAGCCTCCCACGTTCTACAAGTTGTACAACAGATGCAGTATATCTTGTACAAGTGTGTCCAATAATACCTGGCTTTGGAATATTTCTTCATTTTGATTTTTTTAAAAACAGTTGAGCACTAATAAATTTTATTCTACCATTTTGCCAATGTACCTACCAAATATAAACGTTAAGCAAAAATTTTAGTCTACCTAGCTGTGTGAATTGCTTACAAAAATGGATGGTGGTATAGCAATTTATATTAAATGTGTAACGACATCAGTTTCAGCTGTTCCTTTGTTTCTGCAAAAGATTTTGGTTTTGTGCACATACAAATACAATAATACATAAATATTGGATATGAAATTGCACTTCCTAGAAAAAGACTGCACAGAATAGGGGTAAATCAATGTTCATGATAGTAAGAAACAATTAGACTTTGTCTTAGAAAGAATGAGCTAGAAGTGTCTCATTAATTTTGTACAATAAAGCAGTTTGCAGATCAGTGGTTCTCATCATGTGGGTCATGACCCTGTTGGTGGTGTCAAGAAACCCTTTCACAGAGGTTGCATATTAGATGTCCTGCATGTCAGATAACTACAGTAAGATTCATAGCTAACAAAATTACAGTTACAAAGTAGAAATAAAAATAACCTTGTCTAGCTACATGTTGGGCACCAATTCTTGTCAGAGGCTCCTTGTTCATTTCCTGGCCACACAGACTCCTGAAATAATCACACAGAAATCTGTATCAATTGCAATACTCTTTGGCCAATAACTTATTTCTGGCTAACTCATATCCTAAATTAACCCATTGTCATTAATCTGTGTATTGCCAGGTGGCTGTGGCTTACTGGGTAAAGTTCTATTTCTAACATCTGCCCCTGGTAGGGCTACATGGCATCTCCCTGACTCAGCCTATTCTCTCTCGCACTCTCTCATGTATGTATGTATGTATGTATGTATGTATGTATGTATGTATGTATCTTTCAGTTGGAATATATTCTGTTAAGCCATTGGCCAAAAGCAGGATCTGTATTAACCAATAAAAGCAACACATATACAAAAAGACTTCCCACACCATTGACCACATGGTGAGGAATTTATGGCAAGGAACTGTATTATAGGGTCTAAGCATTAGGAAGTTTGAGAATCACTATTATAGATTTTAAAAAGGCTGGAGAAAGTAACATAATGAGTCAGGAAACTTTCATGGCATACAGGAAAGCAAGGTTTAGTTTATTAACATACCTGGACATGTGAACCTAATAATGGGGTTCCTCAGAAAGACCATAAAGAAGAAGTGACCCAGTGAAAGTGGCATGTGACTGCAGCAGGCATTATGATTTCCATGTAAAACCACAGTTACGGGTTTTGCTTCAGCTCTTCACTAATATCTGTGAGCATTTGACTGTGAAGTTATAGGTACAGTAAGGGTTGAAAATAAGTTTCTCATTTTAGAATGGCAAACATTTCCTCAGAACAGGACTACTGTATCTGTGCACAAGAAGTAAAGATGATAAGACTGCAGATTTTTCCAGAACGGAAGAGTAAAATGTCAAAGAAGAATGATGTTGACCCTACTGGAAACAAAACCAAACAATCAAGCCATCCCCAAAGTCTTGAGAACAACAACAATGCCATCCTAAATCCTTGCCAGGGTTGTGTTATCTTACAAAATACCATGGTTTTAAAACCCAAATGATATGCCTAGACTCCAAAATGAAGGTATTGCCTGGTTTAAATCATTAAATTTGGGGTCTAGATAATGGTCTCCATGGTTAGTTGGTCTCTCTACTATTCCAGAGGATTGAAGATTAGTTTCCCATACCCACATCAGGCAGCTCTCAACTACTTGCAACTCCTGCTCCAGGGACTCTACCTCCCTCTTCTGGCTTCCTGAGGCACCTGCACCCACATACACAAATCAAGATATACAAATACATATAATTAAAAACAAATTTACCTTTAGCTCATGAAGAGCTGCCAAAAACTTTCGAGGCTCTTCATGTATTTTTAATGTTTTGAACACCTTCTCTATTTAAAGGGTGCTTCAAGAAAGACTATCAGACAAGGCTCAATAATGTCGCAAAACAATCCCACACCAGTTTGGAAATTATTATTAAAAGGCTAAGGCCTAGAATAACTGACAGATTATTTATAAAGGCAAGAAATTTTTCAAAACCATCTTACGCTGTCTTGGCAAGATTTGACAGTTCTGCTTATCCATTACCTGATACTATGTATTTTGTCAGTAGTTTATTTATGGGCAGTTCCTTGCCCAGAGGCCAGTTTTGCCAAGAAGAAGACAAGCTCCAAATGGAGTGTCTTTGGTGCTCAACAAACTCTTGGGCATAGGTCAGGGTTGACAGAAGTGATTGTGTCTCACTACCACAGAACTCTAGGTTAGATTAAATGTCATTTTCTGCAGCTCTTTGAAGAAGTTGAAGATTATTTATACAGAATATAATCTCTGTGTATCTAAAGAACCTGATTAGTCTAAATATAAATATGACAAACATAGATGACTATTGATCTATTATTCTTAATACCTATCTACCTTAAAGACAAAGAGAATAAACAACTGTGTAATAAATGAGGACAATGGCCCTCCAAATGTAAACAATGTACAAGTATACATTGCAATATGGTAAAATTATATATGTCAATACATAAAAATATATAAGTATCTTAATCAGAGGTATAAATGTACACTGCAACATGGTAAATATATACATATCAATACTATATATATCAATACATAAAAAATATTTTAAACAGAGGTAGAAGCATGTATGCATACAATATTCAATATAATTTAACTCCATATCCATATACAAGAATCTATGCCAATGAAATTATCTATAAACAATAACTCACAAACACCAATCTATTATCCCATCATCCAATTTATCCTCTTTTTGTTTCCAAAAAGATCCCTGAGCTTATAAAATTCCTCCCCCAACCCTCAACCATATACTAATTATAATCAACCCCTAAATGATGTCCCTAACCCAAGGACAAACTGTGCTGGGAGGGGGGTTGCTTTCCTCTAGAATTACTTCCAGCTGTCATGGGGATGACGTTCTTTCTAGGGGATCCTGTGAAAGTAAAAAAAAATGGTTAAATTTCAAGATCAATATCTGGTAAAATTGCAAATAGTCTCTGAGTATTTTGAGGCGTTCTGGCCAGAATGTTGTAAAAGATGTGCATCATTTCAGCTAACCAAGTTGGAAAAGTCTGGTGCAGCTGGTACCCAAAACAGGTCTTGTAGTAGCGCTATCAGTATCATGACGTCATATCAACCAGGTGGAGTTGTTGTTATGGGGCCCCATCTTTTTCCTGGAAACTTCAAAGACAGCTGTGGGAAAAATTCATTGTGGAAAACTTAAACATTATTTATATAGACATATATGGTTGTATATATTCGATGAAAGGCATGAAAAAGACAAAAATAGATATGAAAAAAAGCAAAGATGTTTTCAAAATTCATTTTTCATTCTGTCCCATATCATGACTCATGACATGAGACAGAAACTCCAGAAACTCTGCGTTTGTCTCTTAACAACAGGCTTGGAATTAGAGAGGGACTGAGCCAGAGTCTAACTCCAAAACCAGCTCTATAAATTTAGAAACATAAACGTATCTTTCATTTTTATACTTACAGAACCTATTTGGTTTTCTTGATGATCTATATTGGGTAGTAATTCTTTTCCATCTGTCAATATTCAATTATGCATGGTCCCTTGAATTTTTTAAAGATAAGTGTTTTCCTGCAAAGACAAGAACAGAACCCTGCCCCCATTCTATATATTTTTCTTACCACCTGTATGATTATCATCATTGTGGATGAGTTGTCATTTCTCCTTTCTAAGAGGTTTCTCCTCTTCAAACCAAACCGTTATTAATTTTGATGGTATCCACACTTTTTCTTCTCCTGTGGAAACAAGAAGAAAACCCCTTTCCCAAATTAGCACATCTCCTGGCTTCCATTGAGAGGTCAGCACATCCTTGAAATAAACCGGTTGATTTAGTTCAGCAGACTTTTCCATTATCCAATGTCTTTCTGCTGCTGTTGTTCCTTTCTCATTAGCGTTTTGAAAATTCAAGGTTAATAAAGCATTATGTAATCTATTTCTGGGGGCATTTTCCACCCCTTTTTGATTGTTTAAGATATCCTTTATAGTTCGATTTGATCTTTCTATGACTGCTTGACCTGTAGGATTGTATGTTATACCTGTAACATGCTTAATATTATAATAAGCAAAAGACAGTTTCATTTCCCTAGAGGCATAAAATGGACCATTATCTGTTTTTATTTGTGCAGGTATACCCATGATGGCCATAACTTCTAATAAATATGTGATTACTGAATCTGCTTTTTCTGAGCTTAAAGCAGTTGCCCATTGGAAGCCTGATTAAGTGTCAATGGTGTGTTATACATATTTTAATTTTCCAAATTCTGCAAAGTGGAACACATCCATCTGCCAGATTTCATTTATTTGAGTACCCTTCTGGTTAGTCCCTGCAGGTAGCAGTGTTTGGTTATATAAAGAGTAAGTAGGGAATCTCTTTATAATCTCCTTAGCTGGTTGCCATGTAATGGAAAACTCTTAAACCTTTGCTATTGACGTGATGTTTTTTATGAAATTCTGAGGCCTGCAACACACTTCCAATCAATAATTGATCAATTTCTGCATTACCTTGTGCTAGAGGACCTGGCAACCTGTATGGGATCAGATGTGTGTTATGTACATCACACAAAGCCTATTCCTGATTATGTCTTGTACCTGTATAAACAATGAAGTCAATTCTCTATCATCTGGTATAAATTCAGCAGTCTCAATAAGCAAGATATCTCTTTCTGCATATTGTGAATCAGTAACTATATTAAGAGGCTCTTTAATATCCCTTAGCACCATAAGAGTGGCATATAATTCTGCCTTCTGGACAGAAGTGTAAGGGCTTTGTTATACCTTACTCAATTCATCTGATTTGTAACCTGCCTTCCCTGATTTATTAGCATCAGTATAAAATGTATGGACTCCAGTTATTGGAGCATCACATACAATTCGAGGAAAAATCCAAAAAGTTCTCTTTATAAGGTAAAATCTACAGCTTTTGGGATAGTTGCTATTAATTTCTCCCCAAAAATTAGCACAAGCACTTTGCCATGGTTCCTTGTCTTCCCATTACCTTTTTATTTAATCAGTAATGAAAGGCACTATAATTTCTGCTGATTCTATACCTTCTAGTTGATGAAGTCTCAGTTTCCCTTTTATAATTATTTCAGAGACCTTTTCCACATAAGTTTTTAATTTCTTTACCTGGTTTGTGTGGTAAAATGATCCTTTCTAAAATAATATCTTCCCTCTGCATTAAAATTCCTGTATAAGAAATTCTGGAAGGCAATATGACTAGGATACAACTAAGATTTGGATTCACCCTATCCACATGTGCCTCCTGTAATTTTTCCTCAACTATTGTCAGTTCTTTTTCTGCTTCAGCTGTTTATTCTCTGGGACTTTTCAAATCTTTATCACCATCTAAAGTTTTGTTCAAATGAACTATTAAATCAGGTGTTATCCCAACAGGTGGTCATAGACTGGAAATGTTTCCTAACAATCTTTGAAAGTCATTAAGAGTCTGTAACCAGTCTCTCCTAATTTGTGCCTATTGTGTCCTAATTTTCTGTAAACCTATTTTGTAACCTAGGTAATTAACAGAATCTCCTCTTTAATTCTTTTCAGGAGCAATTTGTAGTCCCCATTTGGGCAAAATTGACTTTACTTCCTAAAACATTCTTTCTAAAGTATCTATGTTTGAATCAGATGGCAAAATGTCATCCGTGTAATGATAAATTATAGACTTAGTGAATTGCTTTCATATTATTTCTAATGGCTGACTTACAAAGTATTGACACAGGCTGGGGATATTGAGCATTCCCTGTGATAGGATAGTCCACTGGTATATCTTAGTAGGCTGAGAATTAGTATAAGTAGGCAATGTGAAGGCAAATTTTTCTCTATCCTTTTCCTGTAAAGTTATATTGAAGAAGCAATCCTTCAAACCAATAACTATAAGAGGCCTTCCTTTGGGTAACAGAGAAGGCAGAGGAATTCCAGACTGTAAAGGGCCTATAGGTTGAATTACCTTGTTGACAACCCTTAGATCTGTCACCATTCTCCATTTGCCAGATTTCTTTTTTGCAACAAACACAGGAGAATTCCAAGGGCTAGTTGGCTCCTCAATATGTCGAGCATCTAATTGCTCCTGTACCAATTGTTCTAAAGCCTGCAATTTATCTTCAGCTAGAGGACATTAACCCATATTGGCTTCTCAGCTAGCCATTTTAATGGTAGGGCTGTTGTTACCTCTAAAGGTTTGTTAGTTGCTTTATGTTCCTGTACAGCTTGAATGGCTGATAACCTTTCTGCATAGTACCTTATTACATCCCTCCCAGAATTATGAGTTTTTGGGACAGCAGGAATGTTAATCTGGGTATTCCATTGCTGTAGCAGGTCACAGCCCCATTAATTTATTTCAATATCAGCTACATATGGCCTTACCTTTCCTCTTTGACCTTCTGGCCCAATACAGTTAACCCATCTCGTGCTTTGTTTAACTCGAGATATGGTTCCAATTCCTAGTAATTGAACATCTGCCTCTTGAAGAGACCTATTTGGATGCCAAGATTCTGGAGTGATTTTACTCACATCTGTTCCTGTTTCTATCAAGCCAACAATAACAATTCCATTTATACGCACCCTCTGCTTTGGTCTCTGATCATTTATAGACATTTCCCAAAATATATGCTTCTTATTTCCTATTTGAATTTCTGACTTATCCTCCAAATTTGAGCCATCATTTAGAACCTTATGATTTTGCACAGAAGGTTCTAGAGTTTTTAATTTTCCTCGTGTGACATGTCCTCCATGGTTACTGGGAATGACGGGGCCACTTTTGTCTTGGGGGCCTGAGAGAGGCCCCTCAGGGAGTTTCCTGGTGGTATTGGGCTGCCTTGCCTACCTGTTGTTGATTTGCATTTATTGGTCCAATGTCATCCTTTACCACACCTCCTACATATACCTGAAGGCCGAGGTTTCCTATTCTTGCCATTCCCAGATGAAGTGTTATTCCTAGAAATTCCTTGCCTCCAATCCCTTTTTAGGTGTCCTAATTTACCACAATTAAAACATTTGGCAGGTTGATGTCCCCTCATCACTTTGGAAATTACTTCTCCTACCCAAGAATCATCATCATAATTAAAGGTCTGAAAATTAATGGTATGCTGGATCCATTCTTCCATAGGTGATGATCTAGACCTTAAAGGCCCAATTATCTTTTTGCAGTCTAAGTTTGCATTTTCAAAAGCCAGTGATTCAAGAATTAGTCATCTAGCTTCTGGGTCTGTTACCTATGTTCAGAGCTTTAATTAATCTTTGCAAAAAGTCAGTATAGGGTTCTCCCTGTCCCTGCCTAACCCTGATAAATGACTCTATCTTTCTCCCTTGTCCTGGTATTCTAACCCAGGCATTCAAGGCTGCTTTGTGGCATAGGGACAATACTTCTCCATCATAAAGAGCTTGGTTCTGTGGATCAGTGCATGCTCCAATGCCAAGAATTTGATCCTGCGAAACCTCCACACCTTTTTCTCTTCCTTGCTGTTCCATATGTTTGGATTCTTCTCTGAAATAAACTCCAAACATCAAGGAAGGTCCATCTTCTAACACTGATGATGCTAACTGGGAGAAATCATGGGTTTGGCCCGACATTAGAAGCCCAAGTCGTTATCATTTCCTTAACAAATGTAGAGTGCAAGCCTTAAGTAATGCTTAATTTCCTTCATATCATTCAGTCCTATCGGCGTCCATCTACCTTCTTTGACTCCCTTTGAGCCTTTAGCAGTTGACACTTTGTCAGGGTAATTTACAGGGTATGTCTTTAAAACCCTGGGTAAACCAGTTCTGACATTGCTGGTGGCATTGTATCCTACCCTTGTGTCTTCTCACCCAGTTCATCAGCTCTGATAATTTCCTCAAACATTGTAAATCTCTTAATCATTGTTTCACGTAAGGCCTGCACCTCCTGACCTGCAAAGGTTTCTCGTGATTCTGCACCTGTGATTCCAAGGTCTTAAAGCTTCCTTTCAAAAATAACATCTCCTCTTTGAACTTCACCTGGATATCATGTAAGTTGCCATCCTGGAGGTATATCTTGTCTCTTACCTTATCAAAACTCTGGGATAACTTCTGAAAGTCAAATTCAACAGCGTGAACCCTCTCAGGTAAGTTCCTAATACCCTTAAATGTGGAGTCAATTTTGCCAATCATGGTATTAATCCCATCAATTAATGTCATATACTTCCATAATAACATAATTTGGAGAAGAAAACTGAGACCTAATAACCAGTAAATTGAGGTACCTTCAAGGTCATAGAGGCCTCGTGTGATTTCATCAAAAACTGTAGCTAGAGTCCCATTAAAAATGAAACCTGCCATTTTACCTGTTCACCGGCAAATGGCACTGTTTCCAAGTTGTGACTGGAATCAATGGAAAGGTATCAGGATAGATCCTGTAGTAAAATCCACCCTAATACTTGTTAAGAAACTGGGTGAAAAATGAGTCTCAAGAAGTTAAATGTAGTGAAATCAATTCTATACACAGAGCAAGAAATCCAAAGTCTGCGTACAAGGAACAGAAACCCAGAAGTTCCCAGCGATAAGCAAATAGTGTGGCTAGCCCCGGGCATCTGCCTGCCACTCCACTGGTGATCGCAGCTCCCACCCAATGGAGGTGTCGTGACACAGCTGTTGTGGAGGCTCTGGCGCTGCTGGTCACCCGTTCTTATGCTGCATGTGCTGGGATAAAGGGCTGAGCTGAAAAAGCCGCTGCTGGGATTTCAAACAGCGATTCTATTTGAGCTGTCAGAACGTTCCAAGGATTTTTTGCTCCAGGGAATTTTTAGCATTTGGCATCCTGTCTCATGCTGCCTAAGCCCTAGGCTGTAAGGGGGATTTAAAAACCACTCAGCAAACCAGGAGGGTAGCATGGATCCCAGGAGGCTTGGAGTATTTATCTGCTGACTCCACGCATAGGCAGTGGCTGGGGGAGGGCTTGTGCCAAGCCCAGCTGGCAGCAAGAAGCCTAGCCAGCAGCAGGCTGCTGAGCTGGGGTATGGGGGTGAGGGTGAGGGTGGTTTTAAGACAATGCTTTGAGGCACCAGATAATGCCACAAAACAATCCCACACCAGTTTGGAAATTATTATTAAAAGGGGTTATTTATTGGAGGGGAAAAACTTATAGATCAATGTCCCAAACCACAGTCCTCTCTTCGCAAACAGGAAACAGAGAGTCTAGAAGTCTGAATGGGAGCCAGAAGCAAGATAGTGAGCAGAAGTCTGCCGCCGCTTTTTAAGATAAAATAGACCACGCCCCAGTGGGCTGGTATCTTAAAGTCTATTGGCTGAAGGATCAGAAGGAGCTCCCTCAGCATCTCTAAATAATTTAAAATAAGCATTTAATGTAATATAATTGTTAGTGACATTACTGTGAAGGCAATTAGAGCTATTCTAGTCTACTTGAATTGCTTTAAGCACCTGTGAGCCGGGAACCTCTCCTTATTCACTGATGATCCTGGCAGCAAGTCTTACTTACATTTACCTACAATAGTGCTGCAAGTCAAGAGATACAAGGTCTGATGTCAACCTTCTACCCTTTAAAATGCCTCAGTTAGAGTCTAACAAAATGACATCTCCCTGTTGGGATTTCTGTGAAGACTTGAATGGTGTAGGAGGGTCTTCTATTTGTGTGTTGCTCTCATTGGTTAAATAAAGAAAACTGCCATGGCCTTTTGATAGGGCAGCCCTTAGGTGGGCGGAGTAGATAGAATGGAATGCTGTGAGAGAGAAGGCAGTATGGCAGATGCAGACGCCATGCTTCTCCAGCACAAGATGGACACTGGTTAGGCTCATGCCGGTAAGTCACAACTGAAGTGGCGATACACATTAATGGAGATGGGCTAAAATAATATGTGAGAGTTAGCCAATAAGGGGCTGGAGATAATGGGCCAGGCAGTATTTAAATGAATACAGTTTCCGTGTAATTATTTCGGGTACACACCGGGAGCCGGATGGCAAAAGGGGCCCTGCGCTGGGAACGCAGCCCAAACCCCTCATTGCAACACTTGAACCTCTCATATTTTATGTGTATGCTTGCTAGCAAGGTGCTGGAAAACATCTAAGCACGTATTGATAAAATGTTAATAAGTGCTTTCAGGTTTTTTCTTTTTGTTTGTGTCCTCAAAGTTCACAGCATAAAGATCTTGTAATAGTGTCTTTCTTGATGAATCAAGGATAACAGTCATGCTGTGAAATCCATTAAATATCTGAGAATTTTCAGTTCAGATTTATCATGAAGAACATTGCTTTCCTGATGGACTATAACAAAAATAGAGGACTGTAATCTTTCTAGAGGTTCTCTCAACATATTTCCTCTGTAAGTAGTTACACATGCACCACAAGAAAGTGTAACCAAGACCTAAATCCATCTTTATTGTGGGAAACACTCATATAAATTTGTTCAACTTGATTTCCTCAAGTCAAACTCTGTACAGCATCCACGTTTGCTCTCTGAGTAAAACTTTGGGGAAGAGTAAATTCTATACACCAAAGATGTTAGTTTCTTTTTTGGTAAAATATATTGATGGGGACAGAAGGTTAGTTATCTATCCTTTATGCTGTTGACATTCCAGAAGAATACTTTTAAAACTTTGTTTTCTTGTAATTCATAAAAATTCAAGTTCCTTTATTCCTTAATTTCAACCCATTTGATCTGCTTTAAAACTTTGCATTATTTTTGTCACTGAAATATTAAAAATTATTTCATAAAATATTGGTAGCAAACTGTCATTTCCTTACCCATTCCTGTTAATAATCACACTTAATCATTATATTGAGATGTATTGTTTTCATTTCTTTCTCGTATCTGGAAGATTTCATTAATTTGTGGAACAAATATATGTTCAGAAAGATTTTTGTAAACCCCAATTACTTCTGTTCTCTCTTTGAGATTATTTGAAAGTTTGTTTCCTATGAGAGTACATTAAAGTACAAGAGAAAGGACTTAAAAGTCACAGTTAGCATGTGGTTCCTAAGATATTGTTTGCCCTTTTATCACCACCAGAAAACATGTTTTTATCTACAACAAAGGCTTCCTAAGGGAAAAACACATCTCTCTAAAGGTAAACAAGGCACAAAACAATTGCAATAAGCCTTTTATTATAATATGAAACACTAAGAAAACTATTTCTGGCTCAAGAGAACCAGACCCATGTGAGACAGGAGCATTGCCAGTGTGGACCTGGTGGATAATGTATAAACAAAGGGACTTGAATTCTAGGGCATACATGCCCTGCCATCTTCATCATTAGGGTCATCTACTCATGTCACATCTTACAATATTCCCTATTTGCCTCAATCCTGAGGGTGACTTCTGTCATGACATATTTTTATCAAAAATCAGAGCACATTATGGTTTTCGTATACTGGCTTCCCCTCTCCTGCCAGAAGCCCTCATCTTCACTGATACCACAACTTTACCTTTAGAAATTGTTCCTTCTGAGTTTGTTTACATGCATGCCCATGTTCATGTTCATGTTTCATGTTCCTCCACATGAAAGACTTTTCCAGGACAGTTTTAAAGTAATTGCAACTATGCATCAAATTTAATTAGACAAAAAAGTGTTCCAAATATTAAGAATAATTGATGAATTTCCTATGAATATTTCTGTAGATCCTTCTAAATTGAGTAGAAATTTTATTTCTTAATCTTAACTCTTTGAAATCTTTGCTTCATGTAAAAGTTTGAGTGAGAAAAATTTCCACTAGGTTCATGTGTTTGAGCATTTGGTCTCCAACTAATGGTGTTGTTTGGGTTATTTAGGTTGCACTGTTTGTGACATTTAGCAGGTGGAGCCTTGTTGGAGAAAATATGTCATGGGGGTAAGTTTTGAAGCTTTATAAAAACTCATTCCTTTATGTTCACTCTCTCCTTTCTCCTCTCCTCTCCTCCCCTCCCCATCCCTCTCCTGTCCTCCCCTCTCCTCTCTTTTCTTTTCTCTTCTAATCTCCTCTCCCTTCTCCTCTCTTCTTTCACTTTCTTCTTTCTTTCCCCAACCCATCCCTGTCTCACCGTGTGTCTCCATGTCTCTGTCTCCCTATGCTTTTGTCTCTGTCTCTCTCCCTGCTTCCTCATGTGGATAAAATATAATCAGCTATTTCTTCCCCCACTCCCATGCCATGCCTCACCTTCTCTGACAGGCCCTATCCCTTAAGAATTCAAACCATAATAAACTCTTTCTTCTTTAGGTTGCTTTTGGTCATGATATTTAACTACAACAGAAAGTAATATACACACTATAGGAAAATGAAATAATCCTTCTTAGTTATAAATATGTGCCTAATGAAGAAAGCCAGAACTGAAACTTAGCTTCAACCTAAATTGAAGATTTATAAATATGTATTTCACTTTTTTAGCTGCAAAGTAGCAATATACATACTTTTAAAATGACATTTTGTCCAGAATACCAACATGATGGTTTCTATTTTTAATCCCAACAACTAGGATCTGAAACAAGATGATTGTCTCAAGAATGTGGCCATCCAAGACTACACAGCAAGTTTGAGACTAGCCTAGGCTATAGAGTAAGACCCAGTCTTAAAACTATCTTTCTCCTCTGCCCTGTCCCTTCTCATAAACACACATCTATTTCTGCCTATCATCTATCCACCAATCTATGTATGCATCATCTTTCTATCCACAAATATATAGCTCTCTGGGCTATACAGTGAGGCCTGCAATAAAAAAATAAATAAAGAAACACAAAAGAAAGTAATTTAGGTTATCAGCAGAGCAGAGGGTATCTGAGAAACATTTATTAATGGGTTTATCATGTGAATGCTAACTTGCATCAATGATGGTTTCACATGTCCAATTGTATCATGTCAGTCTTCAACACAATTATAGAGTTAAATTAAAAATTTCTCTCAGAGTACTAAGGACACAGTTACAAGTATGGTAAATGATGGTCAATTACTCCCATTGTAATACTATCATGGTGTAGTCTGACAGAAGCTTATAACCGTTGTATGTGCCTAAGTAAGACTAGATTAGTAATCAACAACAACAACAAAAAACCAAACTGCCTTAGGGTGGATCTCTTATCCCTGAGTGTGCCCTCAGTAATGGCAGCCACATCTCAGCTTGTACATAACATTTCAGTAAATCAGTGTACAGCTGAAGATATTTAGTCAGACAGGTAACCTCTCTCATAGGCTCATCATTGTAGTATTGAAAGTACTATGAGTGAGGAAGAAAAACAGAAAACAAAATCATTGGTGCACTTATTTGAAGGAATTTATTTTTTCTTTCCAGTCATTCAGAATGAAAACAAATGTCTGCTTGTTATGCACTGATCACATATGTATTTCAAACATTATTTTACAAAAAGGAGTTTGGTGTAATAGTTTTGGTGTTTATTATAATACCTGGTGTTTTAAAAGTGTCACAATACATGATGAAGTTAGGGTTTTTCATTACATGATAAAATGGCTATCTTTCTGGTTTGAGAAAATCTGTGGCAAGGTTATCCAATCCATTAGTCATTTCACTTTCACTTCTGATTCAAAAATATGGGGACTTTATTTCCTTCATCTTCTTGAAAAGTGGAGTAGAATTTTCTTTTTTTCAAAAATCTAATCACATCTGTAATTTGAATGAAAAGTGATTTTGCTCTAAAGGAGTGTAATAGATTTTTATCTGGATTCAAGCAGAATTCTTTATATAGTGAAACCAAATGAATAGGAAAATGATGCAGAAATTTTGAAATATTTACGTTAAGGGAACTAACTTCTAAAGTTAATTGAACTCTAGGTAAAAAGGTTTGAGCAGGGAACTTCAGCCACTAAAGGCTGTTTTTCTCTACAAAGAATGGAGAAATAAAATCATGACACCTTTGAACTATATTTCTGAGTCATGGCTCTAAGTGCACAGGGTCACCTGTGTGTCTAAATCCGATGTTAAAAATACAGCCCTGGGCTGGGGAGATGACTTAATGGATAAGAGCTAATTCTTCTCTTACCCTAGCATCACACCAGGAAACTCCTGGGAATCCTGATGCCTTCTTTTGACTTCTATGGTCACCAAACTCACACGTACATATCCATGCACAGGTCATACACATACACTTTGCAATAATACAAATAATCTTTTGAAAAATGTCCATAGGCTAATGATGTACCATAGTCGGCAGAGTTCTGGCCTACCACTGGCAACATCCCTGGTTTAATCTGTAGCACTGTGTGCATTGGGCGTGGTGGCACACATTAATGATCACACTCTGGGAAGGTAGATGATGAAAGATCAGAAGTCTAAAGTCATCATTCGCTATATAACCAGTTTGATACCACACAATACAGACTTTCTTCTGAGCTCATCATCCTACTACTACTACCTGCTATGTGACAATCACTCATGGAGAAAATTGCCTATGCAATGATAGCCTCCAAATTGACTTAAAGCCACGATTTATATTAAAGATAAAATAACAGAGTGGAGAGGGAAAAAAAAAACAAAAATAAAAAAAACTTGCAAAAATCTACTTGTCCTATAAAGATTACTGATTTTAGAATCTTAAACTAAATATCATCACTTGTCAAATTAAAAATCATTCCCAGTCCTGAGTTGACATTGTCTGTACAGGTGCATTTTTGCCCAACACCATGGTGCTCTTCCTCAAGCCATGAGACATATACACAAGCGCACTGGCTTGCTTTCTTTTATCCTTTTTTTCCAATTTGAAACTAAATCAATATTTAAAATAAGATTGGTAAAGTAGGAGAATCTCAATGTTTCTAACTCTATGGTGTCAATAAAATGATTGAACTTCTCTGAGTTACAGTTACTTTATTGTGTAAAGGAAGAAAAAATGAACATATATAAGAGGTTAGAAATATCAATAAATAAAATGGATATAAATGCTTTCATATAGGACTTAGTACATATATGTGTTCCATAAAAGAACTCTAAAATAAATTAACTCATCATATTTGAAATGAATGGGTTAATATCTTCCAAAACTCCATTTAAAGTAATTATTAAAATATACTAATTTCATACAAAATGCTCCTTGTAATGCCACAAATTATGACTACCTTGTAGCTCTCAAGAATGAAAGATAACTCATAAGAACTTACAGTTGAGAGGATAAATATGTGGGGAGTCAGATGCCTGAGATAGGAACTATAACCTCCTTAGGATTCTGATCTGCATGGTACGAAGACATTTGAAAACATCTGGACTAGATTATTTCTCTCAGAGAGGAAGTGATGTTTTACTAAAAGCAATATGCACACCAGTTTCTCCCTCCCAGCTGATTAGCAAGGGACCATTCACCCATCTGGGTCATAGAACTGGGGAAAGAAAATTGGAGTTCAGGTGTTATGATGATTTTATTCAACCAATGAAGAAAAGTGTTGAAGTGTCTAATACAGAACAATAAATAGTCTAATATATCTTACTTTATCTGCTTGACATTCAATATCAATTCATTCTCAAGTAACTTCTTATACTTAGAATCTCAAGTTTGTTGGATCAGTAAATTAAAAGTAAAATAATTAAATGATTTCTGATGTAAAAGATAATATTTTCAATAATAAAATGAACACGAGCAAGGAGTAAAGCATTTGCATAGGCAGGAGCTTAGGTCTTCCTGAGCGTCCTCAAGCTAATTTGTATCTGGACTCTGTCCAAATAACCACATACTTCCTCTCCTTCCTAGAACACAGACAGGAGGAAACCATGGCCCTGCCTCAGTACTGCCTCTAACTCATCCTAACCAACTGTGACTATCTTTTCTGGATAGTACACTGCTGAAGATGTTTATAAGGATAAAGGAGGGTGTCATGTGCTCTGCAATGCAAATGGAGTGGAGAGCACCACGTGCACTTGTAGGGGGTGAAGTGAAATAAAACACAACAGACAACATAGTAGCTGCATCACTCATCATCTGGGCACAGACTTGCTTAGAATAAAGCCTTAATTAATAAAGGAATGTTTTGTATAAGCAAGGACTTAACTCCAGAAATTGGCAATGAATCAGTCCTAAGCACTTCATCTATCACCCATCTACAAGACAGGAAAATTAAGACTAAAAATACATTATTACACAATTGTTTGCCTTGGTAATTAAGATCAAATCGCTAAGCTTTCCATCCCACTAGATACAAAACACTCTTTCATGCAATAAGACCACATCCACATTGTTATCTAGCCTACAGTGCATGTTCATGTGCAAGAATTATGCTAGCTTGAAGCTGTATGGGGTCCTGAAGGATGATGAGGTAATTTCAGATCCTCCATGAACAGAACAATTGCCCAGAAGATGAAGTGGACCAAGGAACATGGCTAGTTTGCATTCATTTTTCCTAAAGGTAATGATACCACATTGTAATTAATTGTTTATTACCCATTGCCTGAGTGGAGTCTGTTTCAGGGAGGAGCTGTAGTTGTTTCTCCTTATATCATCCTTAGCAGATCCATATGCAGTCCTCCAGTAGTGAATCCAAGTGCCTCTAAGTGATTGGAGGCAAGGACCCAAGTATTAATGTATCCTTCCCTATGATTTTATCAAGTATCTCTATGTGGATGATTATACTACATACCACACCCTTTCCACTGAATAGTTACTCTGGCCACATTCTAACAAAAAATGGTAAAATAGATTGATATTTCACCACATGCTACATTTCTCTTAAAAATCTATTTTTGAACTTTAATTACATATCTAATTATTTAATAAAGAAACTGAAACATTTCTAAAATTTTGTCTGCATCATTTATTGCTTGTTTACTTATTAATTATTGAATTTCCAGTTTTAAGGAATCAATAAGTTAATGACTGATTTTGTTGTTTTGAACTAACTACACATCTTTTTAGGAATCAAAACACTTTGGTTTTTTTAAAAGTATGTTTTCAAATTGTATGTAATTTTTAAATTCAGAGTCAACTATCTTTTGGGTATATAAACCAGATGTCTTAACATTTTTCTCTAATTATCTGTTTACATTTTTTTCTTACAAATGTCTTGATTAAGAAGGAAAACTATAAATGCTGTGTAGTGATTTTTACTTTCAAGAATTTCAGAAGAAGAGTTAAATAGAGTTTGTAGAGATGTGTGATTTTCTTGAGTTTTGCTAAGCTGATCCTTACCACCATGATGGTGAGTAATCACGATTTCCAGGGTGATTGAAATCATTAGCAAATCTCTCAGACAGCACTTCTCCAGGCAGCCATACCACTTCTAAATCACTTTATCCCTTAATATATTCTCAATGATTGGTTGAGAATTTAATACCTAGAAAGGCATTTGGTTAATACCTATGCTATATCTAATTTTCATGGGAAGTGTCTTGTCCACACTAGGAAAGGGGATCATGTGGGTGTATGATTTTCTCCAGTTGCTGTGGTGACACCCCTGATGAGAGGTAAGTAATTGAAATAAGGGTTTGGTTTGCTCACAGGTTGAGGGTAAGGTCTAATACATTAGGGAAGTCATGGCAGCAGGAGCTTGGAGCAAGAGGTCACATTGCCTCCACTATCATGAAACAGAGGGAGATGACATAACTGTTTTTTTTTTTACAGCAGCAAGACCTCTCTTTCTTATTGGAATGATGGTCTAGTCTCCAACACTAGCAGAAATATATATGCATCTCTCTGTGATTCTGTCAATTTTTGCTTTATGAATGTTGGTGCTGTCACTTTTGGTATGTACCTAGTGAGAACAATTATGTCTTCTTACATTATTGACTCACTCATAATGCACTGCACATTTCTGTCTCTATAACTTTGCAACAGCATATTTTCTCTCTGAAATTAATGTTATTACTAATTTACAGCTTTAACTTGAGTGTATTTTGATGTGAAACAGCACCATTGCATTGTGATTATAACAATCTGACATCCCTTCCTTTTTTGAAAGTAACAACAATTTGTTTTACAGATAGCCTTTTGTTTTTACTAATAGTTTTTTTCTTGTTAACTGTAAAATTTTCCTGTTTACAATGAGCTGTCAAAGGGCAGAATTATGCTTCACATATGGAGCTCTCCAGGCACTCAGTGTGTAAATTTGTTCACAGATACTTTACTGTGGTTGGTGGTCAATACCCACAACAAATGGCACCAACTGTTTAAATTCAAATTCTGCTTTGCCATTTGTTGGGAAAAAATTTATTCCTCAATATCCTGTCTTTAAGTCTACAATAAATGGATATTATCATAATTATTACCTTGTAGAACTTCTTTGTCTAGACTATCGCAAGTGTGTGATAATTTTCATAGGCAACTAGAAACATGCTCTACATGTGCAGACTCATCCTGCCCAGTCTCCATCACAGAATCTGATACCTAATGAACACCCATGCTTTCCATGTTAGAGAAATACAAAATGAAATCTATGATTTAACAAAGAAATGCTCTTTGCAAACTTTCAATATTGTTGTGTTAGCAAGATAGCGTATAGTCAAATATGAATATAAAGGGAAATCAAGATTCAGGGTTTGTCTTAGTGAGTTTTCTGTTGGTGTGAATAACAAAGAAACAAGGGAAATGTTTCCTTCCATACCTAAGCTGGATGTGAATGAAGCTATCCTGGGCACGGCCATGGCACCTCCTTCGTTTCTCTGCTCTTCAGAAGCAGGCAGCATGAGGATGTGGATTTGCATATTCGACACAATCATTTCAAAACAGGTAAATTGTTAGCTGTTCAAATTGTGGCAAATTTTCTTCAAAATTCACTTTGGAACAGAACAAGGGAATGCTTTCTGGGAAAGAGATTACAGAGTTAATTGAGAGGTAAATTTTCACCTACAAAATTCTAGCATTCAGACTGCAGCATTCACAGCCTCATTTCCATACTCCTCATTTATATCCACAAACTCTTAAGTAAAAACTGTTATTTGTCTCAATGGAAAAGAGCCTTGAGTCTGTCTCTCTTCACACTTTTAACCTTTCCTTAGCAGCTTGAAGAGCCAGCAGGGTATTGCTTCTTAGATTTAGCTGTATGAATTAAACAGTGGTTGCTTTTTTGATCTATTTCGCTACACTTCTAGTGACTTGACAGCTTTCAGAGAGGTCTGTAAATGTTACTGAAGAACCTACCACACTTCACCTCCAAAGAAGAGTGAATTGGTAATACTTGACTTCCTCTCCCAAATTTTCTGAGTGACTTTTTCCTTCTAAACACCCATCTGCTCAAGTAAATTATCCTTGCATACAAGAGTCACTCTTATAAAAGTGGCACATCGGACTGAATGCATGTGTCAGCAGGGTGGGTACTGCCCTATGTTGAAGTCCTGCCACCATGGCAGACAGGGAGGAGGTTGGAAGAAGGGGTGGCGGGAGGAGAGCTTGAGGGAACAGGTTGATTGAGACTGGGGAGGGACAGAGATGGAGAGCAAGGAAGGAGATATCGTGATCAAGGGAGCCATTGTGTGACTGGCAAGAAACCTAGCACTGGAGAAATTCCCTGGAATCCACAAGTATGACCCCAGCTAATTCCCTGAGCAGTGGTGGTGAGGGTGCCTGAACTGGCCTTGCCCTTCAGTCAGATGGATGACTATCTTAAATGTCACCATGGAGCCTTGTTCCAGCAACTGATAGAACCAGAGATCCACAGTGGAGCACTGTGCTAAGCTCCCAAAGTCCAGTTGAAGAGTGGGAGGAGTGAGAATACTAGCAAAGAGGTCAAGACCATGATGGCAATACCCATCGAGACTTGTTTACCTGAGCTAATGGGAGCCCACCAACTCTGGCCTGACAGGGAAGGAACCAGCATAGGACCAAACTAGGCCCTCTGAATGTTGGTGACAGTTGTATGGCTGGGGCAGACTGTGGGACCACTGGCAGTGAGACCAGGATTTATCCCTACTGCTTCTACTGGCTTTTGGAGCCCATTCTCTTTGGAGGGATACCTTGCTCGGCCTGGATATAGTGGGGAGGGCCTTGGTACTTCCTGGAGGCGGTTTACTGGTCTTTGTTGACTTCCCATGTGAAGATTTGCCCTCTCTGAAGAGTGGATGGGTGGTCTGTGGGGGAAGGGAGGTGTGGTGGAGGGAAATGGAGGATGGGAGAGAATGGGAACTTGGATTGGTGTGTAAAATGAGAAAAGATGGAAATTTTAGAAAATAAATTTTTTTTTAAAAAATCCTGCCACCAAATAATAATGAGCAGTTTAAATTGACTACTTACCATGCTAGAATCCTCACTACGTTGTACAGGCTACCATGATCTTGGAAAATATTTCCTTATACAATTTGTGTTTTATGGATCAAGTAAGAGGCAGATAGTTTTCAATTATCAAATGCAACCAATATGTGTTATTAGCTTTTAAACTATTGCTCACTTAATCAAAGTATAGGCACCTGCTGAGCTGAATCACTGAGAAAGGCTTGGGAAGATGAGTATATGCTAGGATACAGCTTGTAGTCTGAAGCCCTTTGGAATGTGAACAGATTAAATTCTTTTATCTCTTTCCGGCTCATTTCTCAAGAAATGAGAAATTCCGTAACTTCTGTATAAAAACCACCTCATTGGACAGTAAATTTCTTATAACCCTTCCTTCTTCTCCTGTTCTGTCTCTTCTACACCCTCCTTCTACCTCTTGCTTCCTTCATGAAAAGTTTGCCCAGTGTCTCACAGTGTTCACATTTTTTTGGAGCACCTTCCAGTGTCCTGTGGCTCTGGACTCTTGGCATGTTGGTTTAGTGTTTGAGGGTGTGAAAAATACTCTGTGGGAGATAATGTGACCTGCAAACATGCTGACTCTCAGAGAACTAAGCTAGTGAAGACATTTTTCAGCTTATCATAAGCTTGCTTGAACTAGAGTAGATTAACAATGACTCAAAGACATCTGTATCACTAGTAGATGTCAGCATTGCAGTCACTGTGAATTATCAGTGCTCTACCAAACACCCTATGGAAATTTCCCTTAAACCCCAATGTCAGGATGATGGTCTGCCTCCTATCTTACAAAAATGACAATAATAAGATTACTCATTTATATGGTAGAAAATCTCACAGTCTTTCGGTGTGTTACATATGTAAGCCTTACAGTAACTTCAGTGTTTTATTTTTAATATAAATTACTCTTATTTCATTAACATATATGAAACTCTCAAAGAATTAATAGAAATATTTTAAAAACTAAAAACAGACAAAAGACAAATATTTTGCTTTATTTAAACAATAATCATAAGATGGTGTAATGTATATATATATATGTATATTATTAATCTCCGACCTCTTCCACTACCTCCTCCCAGATCTATCCCTACTCCTCAACTTCATGTCTTCTCTTTTTATTAAGTATCACAAAGCATCCAAAGTATTCTGCACTACAGTTATATCCCTGTGTGTGACCCTCAACTGGAGAATAGTTGACATATCAAGGGCCACACCCTTAAAGAAAACAGCTACTTCCTCCCACAGAAACCATTAAATGTCCATAGTACTTCAGTTAGGGTTGAAGGCTCATATATACCATCACCCTATGATAGACTGTTGACTGGATTGGTCTTGTGTGGGTCTTACTCAGTACCAAGCATGTCTTTCTGCCTGTAGAACAGGCCTTAGATCTAATCAGAATGGTACTGACCAGACTCATAGCATAGTTAATTATTGCAATTCACAGGGTTCACAGTTTGTGTAAGACTTTGATGACTTTTTCTCTCAGCAGCTTGCATGGTCCCTTCCAAAACTATGAAAGCTAGCCATCAGGGGCAAGCTTTCTGACAAGTAACAACTTGATTTACACATATCCTATAAGAATATGTGTGATGTTCAGATTATGCAAACAAAGGAAAAGAAATGCTAGCACAGTTGTGAAGAAAGGAGAATCTTCATACACAGATGGAGGGAGTGCATGTTGGTATTGCTAGTCAAAAATCAGTGGTGCATTTCCTCAGAAAATTAGACATAGATCTATCATATGGCCCAAATATGGCACCGCTGCATACACCTAGGGACTCTGTTTCCAACCCTAGAAATATATTCTCGTTTATGTTCACAGCTGCTCTATTCACAATGGCTACTGTCAATTGGAGCCTGCAGCTCTCTTGTGCATGATACAAAAAAAGTCCTAATCCTCTCCCTCCCCCTCTTCCTTCCTCTTCCTCTCTCTCCTTCTCCCTGTCTCCCTTTCCCTCACCCCCTCAACACTGCCTGGGAGTTGCTTTGATAAATAAACCTGCTGTTACATTTTTTCAGTTTGTCTTGTTCTGGCTTCCTGCATTGGCAAAGAAATTTACAATCTGGTGGTGGTTGTGGTTTTGGTGGTGGCGGTGGCGGTGGCAGAAAACAAATTATCTTGGAGCTGAAATCCAGGAGGAGCTGAGCCCCCAGCCTAGTGGTCCTGGTCCTCCAGCCATGTGGAGTGCTGCTGTTCTCCCTCTATCTTTCTCTCCATCAGATGTGATCAGTTTTCAACACAGGGTTTCCCAGCCACCTCCTAAAGAGAGACAGGTATCTCTTCTGGATCCAGTACCCCTCGGATCTTTTGCCAAGCCTTGGTGTTGCCAGGGCAAGCCTAGCCCCTTCCCGAACAGAGACAGTCTCTGTTCTGGGGAGCCTTTGGGTTCAGACTCATAGTTCCCAAAAAGCTACTTCACTCCCGTGGCTCCACCCTAGGCTCTCCAGTGAGACGCCTCACCCTAGTCTTTGGCCTCTGATGCAGGCTTCAATATGTGGAGCACGGTGTCTAAGCCTGATCCTCAGTCACTCCTGGGGTGTCTGCTGTGAAATATATTCAAATTGGGATTGTCTCCCACCATACACCCCAAACGCCTGGTTTTCTTTTGTTCTGTGACCTGGCCTCACTACACTCCAGATAACCAATCAAAATGGCCACTGGAGTGCACTCTTGATTTTAACATCTGCCAGGATCTTGAGAATTTCTGCCATAAGGACATGTGGTTTGAGCAGCTTTATATCCAGGGATTTGGGTTCCGCACTCCCTTCACTTCTTTTGTAGACAGAGCTCAATGGGCCAGGTCTTGTTTGCTAGGGCTTTGGCTCTTCCAACTACCCATTAATCTGGGGTTTTGGATCCTGAGCCCTCTGCCCTGACTGAACCTCCTGCATCACTGACACCTTGGCCCCTTTCCCAAGTCACTCCTTCCCGGAACCTCTCCTACACTGCCACATGCTCCAGCTAGTGGCTAGCCTTCTTCCCTTTGCTGCCCCTCCCTGCTTCTTCCCACTCTGAGACAAAGGTCTAGGGCCAACCTCCTCCCACTTACCCATCTCCCTCTTTTATTCTCCCTCCTCCTACTGCCCTCCTTTCTTCTCTACAACCACAGGCTCCACTTCTCCCTCCCCTTCTCTAGCTCTGCAACCTTTACCCTGATCCCCATCCACACACTGGCCCATTCCCCCTGAATTCTCACTGGTGGGTTATCGTATGAGATTTCTGAAGTCCCCTGGCCTCCTCTGTCCCCTCTGAGAGGTGACCAGAGCAATGGGAAATGTTTGAGTCCACATCTCTCACGTGTTAAAAAGCGATTACACTCCTCCTTATCTGCCAATCCTGCCCATATCAAAGACTTTCTTTATCTTTCCCAAGGCTACGACCTGACCTGGCATGACCTTTATGTCACACAGGACTCCACTTTCACTCTCGAGGAATGAGGATGGAGTCAGGCAGTAGCTAGACAGTACTATCTAGTGGACTCATCTAGTGGACAATATGATCCCTGTGGTGACATGGTGGTGCTGGCTACAGAACCAAACTGGGACAATCACCTGAGTCAAAATGGTTATAGAGGAGGTAATGCAGGTTCTGCTGCCTCCTTCAGGGTGTCAAGATGATCTCGAACAAAGGCGTTAAGTTTTACAAGCTCCAAGAGATTACAGAGCAAGCTGAAAAAACCTGACCATTTTTCTAAATCGGTTACAAGAGACCATAATTCAATACACCTGCCTTGACCCTGCCTCTGTAGTGGGAGCCACAAGTCCTGGCTACTCGTTTCATTTCTCAGTCATCACCAGATACTAGAAAGAAACTAAGAAAGACTGAGTCTGGTCCCCGAACCTACAGGGGTTGGTAAAAATGGCTTTTAAGGTTTGTAAGGCCTGAGAGGAGCTAGCTGAGTTTTCATAGCAGGCTCGGCTACAGCAGAAGGCTATGCTCTAAGCCTACACCTCGGCAGTTCTGCTGAGGCCAGCAGTGCTCCAGCAGAGGGAACAAGGAAAGTCTACAAGGCTCCATCCCACTGGCGCATAGCAAAATTTAATTCTGCCAAGGGCCTGCTTCAAATGTGGCCAGGAAGGCCATCAGTCTCAAAGCTGTCTCAACCCCTGGCCACCCACCAGGCCATGCCCTGTCAGCCAGCAGCCTCACCACTGGAAGTCAGAGTGTCCCAATGTGTGTTCATCTTCTGTGCCATGCCACAGAGGTCCAGAAACAGAAGCACAAGCATCTAGGACTCTTCCAGACTTAGAACACCTCAGGCTGGCAGAGGACTGATAGTACCCAAACTTGGAGATGCCCATCACCCTTGCCAAGCCCAGCATAAAAGTCCAGGTAGTAGGTAAGTCCATCAACTTTCTGGTGGACATGGGGGCTACCTTTTCTGTCTTGACCTCTTACTCAGGTCCTGGGGTTTCCTCACCCGTTTTTGTCATAGTGGTGCACAGGACCTCCTCCTTTCCACTTAAGTCCCTGCCACTTCCCTGTGTTCTTGCAGGATATTTTTTTTTCTCATACACTTTTCTAATCATATCCATTTTACCTGTGCCTTTACTTGGCCATGATATCCCCAGCCACTTAGGGACCACCTTCTCCTTGGTACCTGCAGTTTCTCCTGACTCCCATTCTTCCCTTATTTGCCTCATATGTCCCTACCCCAGACTACCCTGTCCCTACCTTCCAGATCTAGTCGACAACCAAGAATGGAATATCTCCACTCCCTTGACTCCTACCCATCAAAAGGTGGTCCTAGTTCACCTTAAGGACATCTTCTCCTTTTCATTCAAATTCCAATTTCCTATTTCTGAGACTCATTGCTATAGCCTCAAGCCCATTATTACCCACCTCCTATCTCAGGGACTCTTACTTCCAATCAACTGGCTTTGTAACACTCCCATCCTCCCCATGAATAAATCTTCCAGTACTTACCACTTAGACCAGGAAAAATGAGACAGTAATCCCAACTCACCCCACGGACACCAACCCTTATACCCTTCTCTCTAGAAGTCCTCCTACAACTTTCCACTTCACTGTCCTGAACCTCAAAGGGACATTTTACTGTTCCTCTACACAATGACTCATATTTTCCTTTGCTTTTACTTGGGAGGACCCTGATACACAATCCACAAGACAATGCACATGGACAATTCTCCCCCAAAGCATTCACAATAGTCCCCATTTCTATGTCTGATCCTGTTGCTGATTAGGTCAGTACGATAAATAACTAGGCCAGCTCAAGAATAACAATTATATTTTAATGGTTATAAGGGGACACTCACGCTACAAGATTGGGAAGTCCAACTTCCTATCTGTCCGGCGGGAGCCGTGCAGAGAGAGCGTGCACCTGGGTTCTCCCAGGTTTTTCCTCCTGGGCTCTAGGTAGCTACGCCTTAACTAGATGTGATTGGTTGACAGAGTTTCCCCATCATCTCCCCCTTTTGTCTAAACAAGATCGATCCAAACCCGATATAACTATATACAGTAGGAACACATACCAAATATAAAATTACAAACAATAAACAATATTAAGGAAGGAACACATAACAAAAGTTTTACTAAACATTCTATTTTAAGGAGTCTAAATATTATATTGAAATTAATCATGAGCAAGGTAACTACAATTATCTAATCTTCAACTCCATTGAAGATCTGAGAAGGGAAACAATCAATATTACTTGAGTAAACAGGAAGTGTAATTGAAAAGCTTCCAAAATATTCAACAAAAGACAGAGACAACTGGCTACCTGGGCAATCACCCAAAGTCTCATTTGCAGTGTTGAGGCAACCAACTTTGGCTAAGGCCTAATGTAACTGACATACCATTTTTAAAGGCAAGAAACTTTTTAAAACTATCTTACCCAGTCTTGGCAGGATATGACAGTCCTGTTTTATCCATTTATGGATACTATATATCTCTGTCAGTGGTTGAGGTATGGGCATTTCTTTGTCCAAAGGCCAGTTCTGCCAAGAAGAAAAGCTCCAGGTGGAGTGTGTTTGGTGTTCAACATTCTCTCGGAAATGGATCGGTGTTGTCAGGACCAATTGTGTCTTACTACCACGGAACTCTAAGTTAGATTAAATGCCAATTTTTACAGCTCTTTGAAGAGGTTGAAGATTATCTATCTATATTGAATATAATCTGTATGTATCTAAAGAACCTGATTAGTCTAATTATAAATATGACAAACATAGATGACTATTGATTTATAGTTCTCAATATCTATCTATCTTAAAGACTAAGACAATAAACAACTGTGCAATGAATGAGGACAATGACCTTCAAATGTAAACAATGTATAAATATCTTTATCAGAGGCAATAATGTACACTTCAAAATGGTAAATATATATATCAATACATAAACAATGTTTTAAACAGAGGTAGAAGCATACATGCATACAATATTCAATATAATTTAACTTTGTATCAATATATAAGAATCTATACCAATATAATTGTCTAAAAACAATAACTCACAAATACCAATCTATTATCCCATCATGATCTTTGGTCTGCAGTCTTTCCACCTTTGACCCTAGTCCTAGTACACTTCTCCAGTATATAGACAACTTCCTACTTTGTAGTCCTTCTCTTAATGCCAAACTTTTGGAAGTTCTCCTGTTCCCTACAGAGGTAGTCGTAATCCACTGTCAGTACATCAGGCCTCCAAGGACGCAGTGTCCTTCAGCAATGCTGGGGCCTACTCATTCATCCATCATTTTAGACATCCAGCAAACCTTACATAAAGGCCCCAAGACTTCATCCACATCTTAGAGACCATCTTGCCCTGTCTTGGCAGGATATGACAGTCCTGTTTTATCCATTTCAAGGCCATATTTTACAGTTCCACTTACCCTGCCAGATGTGTTCTAAGGCCAACCCACAGGGGTCTCTTCAGAGATTCCAGCCCTTACACCAGTTCCAAAGTTACCAACCAGGTGAGGACTGGCAGATTGACTATACCCACATGCCCACTCATAAAAAAACTCTAGTATCTCACAGTTCTTACTGATACCTTTATGGGATGGATAGAGGTATTCCCCTCCTCCAGGGAAATAGGAGATGTGGAGGCTAAGGTACTCCTTGAACTAGTTCAGCATGCCACAGACCATTCAAGTGGACAACATCCCAGCTTTCACTTCCAGGGACATTGAGCTCATATTTGAAGCCTTCAATATCTTCTGGGAACTCCACACCCACTACCACCCTGCAGTCCTTGGGGAAAGACTGAGAGGGCAAATGAACTCATCAAACAGCATCTTGCCAATCTCTCAAGAGAAGGTAGGTTGCCTTTGCCCTTCCTCCTTCCCATTGTCCTTATCAACCCCTGGGCCACCCCATACTCTACCACAGACCTAAGCCCCTTTTTACTCCTATATAGAAGGCTGTTCCTCCTCAACTACCATTTCCCGGACCAGAACCCTTCTCTGGCCAGGTACGTCACCCTACCTTTCCTTCATATGTTCCCATCTCCATTAACAGGCTGACAACTGTTTCCCTGCTCCTATGCTTATGGACCAAACTGCTCCCAAGTCTACCCCACTCTTTCTGGGGACTGAATACTCTTCAAGCAGTTATCTCTCAAGTCTCTTGAGCTCCAGTGGACAAAACCCTACATTGTGATCCTCATCTCCATTTCGGATGCAAGGATGAATTGTCGGTTCAGAAACTGAGACCCTGTACTCTCCAGTTTCCCAGAAATCCTATATGCTCTTGTGCCTTGCTCATCTTGTACATTCACTTTTGTCTCTTTTGCCTTCTGGTTGATATTTTTACCTCAAAATATGCATGCCTTTTTCATATTTTTAAAATTTATTTATTTTCTATATAAAACTATCTTTTCTCATTTTCCATACCAATCCCAGATCCCACTCCCTCTCCACCTCCCAACTTCCTTCACCTTCCACCCATCTCATCCTCATACATTCCTCAGAGGGGGAACCATTTCCCATGAGGAGTCAACAAAGTCTAACATACTGCCTTGATGCAGGACCAAGGGCCTCATCACTATATCTAGGCTGAGCAAGGTATTCCTCCAAAGAGAATGGGTTCTAAAAAGCCAGTATAAGCAGTAGGTATAAATCCTGGTCTCATTGCCAGTGGCCCCACAGATGGCTCCAGCTATACAACTGTCACCCACATTCAGAGGGCCTAGTTTAGTCCTATGCTGGTTCCCTCACTGTCAGGTAGGATTTGATGGGCTTCCATTAGCTCAGGTAAGCTGTTTCAGTGGATATCCCCATTATGGTCTTGACCTCTTTGCTCATATTCTCACTCATCCCTCTATTCAACTGGACTTTGGGAGCTCAGCCAGTGCTCCAGTGTGGTTCTCTGCTTCTCTGTCCACCAGTTGTTGGATAAAGGTTCTATGATGACATTTAAGATAGTCATCAATCTGATCACAGGAAAAGGTCAGTTCAGACACCCTCTCCACTATTGCTTAGGGTCTTAGCTGGGGTTATCCTTGTGGATTACTGAGATAGCCTTTTAACCTAAAGCTATTATAGCCTTTGCTATGACACCAAGGTGTAGTAAATCTTTCTAGCTGTTTTACAGACACCTTCATGTTCTAGGGGAAAGAGTAATACTAGTATACCAATGAATCTGGCCTTGGTAACCTTAGTGGTGACTCAGGTCCAGTCACTCCAGAAATGGGGGAAGACTTCAGATGGCCTAAACAACCCACTTCCTAGATGCCAATCAGCTGAAGATGAATAATGAAAATAGGATGTCATGGAATCTTGTTCAGCCAGAAAGATAAAAAGGTGAATAGATGGAGATTTAAAAAAATACCCTATACTGAGTGAGGTAATTCAGACCTACTTATATCTGATTCTCAGAATTAGCACTTCAGATTGGTGTGTTTAATTGGAAGCACCTGTAGAACCCAAGACTAGATGGAGCTTTGGTAAGAAAAGAAAATAAAGAGCTCATAGAAGGAGAGATCCAGAACAAGCTAATAGAAATGCTAATGGGAAATATTGGGAAGGCAGGTAAACCCCAAGCCATGGATGTGCACAAAAGGGCTAAGGAGATGGCCTAGCATTTTAGAGCACTTCTGCACAGGCAGAGGATGCAAATTCATTTTTGGATACTCAGAAACACCTCTAACTTCAGGTTCAGAAGGTCCATCATCCTCTTCTGGCATTTTCAAGTCACCTGTACTCACCTGAATACTTTCAATTTATCTATCTATCTATCTATCTATCTAAATGTATATTTCAAAAGGTATACATCAAAATACAGTAGGAGAGGTAGCTGAAAGAAAAATGCATCAATTTTGATAGCTTTCTAATGAGATGGCAGTTATATAATGGGCATGTGAATGCATGTAGTCTGGCAATTTAAAAATAATGAAAAGAGTATTTTTAAAAAATGTCGTATCTTTTTTCCTTATGAGGTTCTATCTGTCTACACTTCTCTGACACCTGGAAATGGGGTTGAATTATTTAGCTTCTGTATCATTTGTTGTTAGTGGTGATTGTGGACTATCTGGTCCACTTTACTTCAGAAGGTCACTACCTCTGAGAAAATTGTATTATTTTAACACCTAGGAACAATTTTAAAAACCCATTAGACATACCTTGTGCTTCCAGGCCATTAAACTTGGCAGGCTTGCCCATCAGCTCTTAAAAGTGAACTCTAAATGAGGTCAGTGGCTTCTCAACCATTTCCATACTCCTTGATCAGAATCATCAAGAACGATGTGCACCATTCACAGTATGGAATCGTGTCATGTTTAGCCTTAATCACAAGCATTAAAAGTTACTTTACTTCTAAAAACTATTTAAAGAATAAATAAAATCCTGTAATACTACCTATAGCTGCAATACATTTTTTTGTAATATTTTGTCTTTAAAATACAGAGTTTTTTGTTTATTTTTCTTACTGAGAGCATACATTGCAAAGGGTTGACTTTCAAAAACTGATGTAAAAGAAGAAACATAAGAGTTTGTGTTGTGTCACACATGAAGGTTCTAAAGCAGTTACACATCTCATAATGTGCTTTAAAATTGAATTTATACTGGAGGTCATTAGGTTTGCTAAAATAATTTTAAATATCCTTTAACATGCCACCACACAGCTCATTTTCTTTTCAGAAGTAAGCTTAATTCACTTCTCATTTTGCTTCATTTTCAAATGGCAAATCACAAAAATATAAATATTCTAATAACACTTCTAAAAGCTTAAAAGTCATTTAATATGGTAAATAGAAATTAATATCAAAGTAATATTCCTTGATAGTCATAGAAAAATATTGAAGAAATTACTATTGAAATATTCTTGCCAAGAAGCATTTCTGTGTAAGTATGACCTTAAACTTCTTAGATCTGCACTTGCAGAATTAACCATCTCTTAGCAAACAGCTGCCCTCCTTCCTAACAATGGTGTAAACTCATGAACCCATATGAATGCTGCACACACTGACTTCTAGACCTGAAACTGAGGCAAAGGGTCAGTTCATACAGGCAAACACAAAGCCCAGCAGGAGGGGAAGCTATTGTAGCAATTGCACTTAAATATCTATATTATACATTCAGGGATATACCTGTCCAAGGAGGGGAAACTTGACAAAACTGGACTTTATTCTGAGAGTGTCAATCAACGGGATGGGAACAGAACATTGACTCCTCAAAGCCTCTGGTTTCAGGCCACTTTTTTGTAACACAGTATGTGTTTTCCAGCAATGATGAAGGAGATGTTATAAACATACTACAGGGTGACACTCAGAAGGAAGGAGATCCTGGCAGTCCAATGAAGCAAAGCCGGGATGCAATGATAGTAGCAAGTGCTTAAAGGAGTAAGTCACAAAACAATCCCACACCAGTTTGGAATTATGATTAATAAAAGGGTTATTTATTTAAAGGAAAAACTTATAGATCACCGTCCTAGACAACAGCCCTCTGTACAACCAGGAAAAGAGTCTGGTAGCCGGAAGCAGAGTCCAAAGCAAGAGAGGGAGCACACAGCTACTGCTGCCTTTTCAAGCCAAAGAGACCATGCCCAAGTGGGTTGGTATTTAAGGCTATTGGCTGAAGGAGCAGAAGGAGCTCCCCCATCACCTCCCCCTTTTGTTTAAGTAAGAGAGTTCTAAGCCTACTACAAAATTAGTCTACTACAAAATTATATACAATAAGAACAAATATCCTATTCTAACTAGCTTAAGTCATGTATAATAAATAACTTGGCCAAGTCATGAGAGGAAAATAACTACATTCATCTAGTCTTCAACCCCATCGAAGATCCGAGAAGGGAACTAATGTTATTTGAGTAATTAGGAAGTGCAATCAAACAACTTCCAAAACATGCAACAAATCACAGAGACAACTGGCTACCTGGGCAATCACCCAAAGTCATATTTGCAGTGTGGAAGCAACTGACTTTGGCTAAGGCCCAGAATAACTGACAGATTATTTTTAAAGGCAAGAAATTTTTCAAAACTGTCTTACCCTGACTTGGCAAGATTTGACAGTTCTGCTTATCTATTTTTGGATACTACGTATTTTGTCAATAGTTGAGGTATGGGCAGTTCCTTGCCCAGACACCGGGTTTGCCAAGAAGAAGACAAGCTCCAAGTGGAGTGTCTTTGGTGCCCAGCAATCTCTTGGGAATAGATCGGTGTTGACAGGAGTGATTGTGTCTTGCTACCACAGAATTATAAGTTAGATTAAATGGCATTTTCTACAGCTCTTTGAAGAGGTTGAAGATTATCTATTCATACAGAATATAATCTCTATTATCTAAAAAAAACCCTATTAGCCTAACTATAAATATGACAAACATAGGTGACTATTGATCTATAATTCTTAATACCTAACTTAATGACTAAGACAAAAAACAACTGTGCAATAAATGAGGACAATGACCTCCAAATGTAAACAATGTACAAGTATCTTGATCAGAGGTAGAAATGTACACTGCAATATGGTAAATATATATATATA
>PVIU01020293.1:0-34313 GCA_004026605.1 Ondatra zibethicus
GATGTTCTAATATATTTTTAAGCAATTTATTTATATGTCTTTTGTTTATGGTCCATTGTCTATGGATAGTAAATCCCACTAAAATAGGATCTTTTCTTTCTCAATGATTTAGGCTCCTGGGCCTAGAACAGTGCCTGAGCAAAGCAGATGGGTGATAATGAGTTACACTGGGTCTGTTGAGAAAGGGGTTGCATCAAATGCTTTCCTATGTTAAAGGAGACCTACAAGGGGGTGGCTGGATGGAGCAGTAGAGAAGAGCCAGATATCGACAGAGAGATAGTTGCTGTTCATTCATCTGTTTAGCGACAAGACTCACTCAAAGAAATTACACACATGAAGAAGAGTCAGGCATAGATTCTCAAGTACAGTAATTTCCAAAAGACGTAAAGGGAGCAGAGCACCTTTGGAAGTGGAGAAGGATACTGTCAGTAGAGTATTGAGATATGCGACAGTGCAAGCAATGAATATAGAAATAAGTGATATTGTATATCAGAAATATCTAAAAGTGGCCCCCACATGAATGAGGATGTGTTAGCAAGTGAGGTGGAAATATGGAAACTGAAAATAGGAAGCTTCTGACAGAGACTGAGGCACCAAATGTTCTATGCTGGTCACATACTATTGAATGTGACTATGAATTTAAAACTTAGCAGGTTTGATGGTGTTTATTTTTAAGTAAAGAAATTTTGTGTTTGTGACATATTGTGCAATTCCAAAGACAAGCCATTAGGGAATTAAGATAAATTATTTGGGCAAAACTGAGGATGGAGGTTTCTAAAATAAGTTATAGAGATTTAGTCTGTGATAGTTAAATGGTAATTAGACCACAACTGCTCTATTACCACAATGGTACAGCATGAATGTGCAAGGACAGAGAAAAGAGACAATGTTGGTGAGCCAGGAAAAAGCTGCTGTTCCATTATCAAGTAGAAACATATTGCCTCTGAGCAGACTGCTGAATCACGGTAAACATAAAAGCAGAGGGGAAGGTGGCACTCTAGAGAAGCCAAGGGCAGAAAGGATGCCCACTATTGTAAAACACTCCAGGAAAAATGTGGAAACCAAGGCACCAGGTACCCATGGATTGCCCCATTTACCAAGGAACTGATACAAATTAGGAGCCATAAGAATGGCAACCAAGCTACAGGGTATTGAGAAGTCTAAACGATGCGACAAGCAAAGACGGCTTTCAGAGATGCACCTTCAAGAAGTCAGCTGAGAAAAGAAGCAAATAAATAAGGCAGTGGACAAAAATGGATGTGAGATGAAAGAGTAATTTTTACACAAGGGATACTTTTGAAGAGCAGAGGCTCAGTGTATAGGAAAAGCTTAAAATGCACAAGAGTGGATTGCTTCATCTAAGACTAAGGGAATAATAATGGTCGGGCTGTGAATTTATTTTGAAACATTTGCTCCAAAGAAGAAAATTAATAATTGTTCTCTGGAGTTGAAATTTTGGTGCTGTTTGTAAATATGTAAGGAATTTCAGGATTTCTTTACAAATCAGTAAGTAACTTCCACTATCTTGTCTCATGAATTTAGAATGAGAAGACTAACACAGTGAAGGAGAAAGATGAAACTCAAAATGATAGTTTTATTATTGCTCGGTTGACTGGGCTGTGAGGGCTGAGCAAACTTGTTAATGTTCCCATCTTGCCTACAGACTGGCCAGTGGAACACCTTCCAGACTGTTCACACTGAGTGGATTCTGTATGGAAGGCCAAGAGTACCAAAAGAAAAGCCAGGGTGCCCTTCCTCTACAGAGATAGACCTTAAATGGAGAATGATGTTGGGGGGGCAAAGAAGTGGACAGGATGAATAAGCACATTTAATGGTCACTGTAAAGAATGCAGAATGAAAATCAAGAACTATTTAAAGAAACTGAAGTTCAGTTGAGGGCAGAGAACATTTGCATTGGTGAAGTTTTCTCCAGAAGGATGGAGCTGGTATTTATAGATGTTCTAATTTATACTCATTAGAGACTTCCAGGAGAGGGGAAGTGTGGTGAAAGAACTCTGAAATAATAGCATGCCATGAACCCTGGAATTTTATTTTAGTTTTATCATTTCTATATAACTGACAACCCCTAAGCATAATGACAGAATAGCAATGACTTGTTCTTCATGGACAGTAGTTCAGATAGGCCTCAGATGGACACTTCTTCTGCTCCAAATGATGTTATCAGGGTCACTCCCTTGTCTTCCTTCAGTTGAATCTAGAACAGGCTGGAAGGTCCAGGGTGAATTCATTCATTTGCTTAGAATGGATTCCCTTCATATCACCTGCTTCTCCTCCTCCTCCCTTTTTTATGCATTGCGATTCATCATTTAACATTAACCCTAGCTCCTTCATAATCAATAGACTGATTTCCTTAGAGAACATATAGGAGAAGCTGCCAGGAGTCTTCAATGTGACACCTGAAATTGGCACAGTGTCACTTCTGAACAGTCTGTTCCTTACAAGGACAGCCCAGACTCAAAGAGAATAATTGAAATAACCCCACCTCTTGGTGATTCAACTTTTATATACATGTAGGAGGGTGAACAGTGGTAGAAAGCAAGGCTCTATCCACAACAGGGTAAATAGAAGAAATGAAAGATAGCCAGGCCCAGCTCTGCAGTAAGAAGGTCTTTAATTTTAGTTTGCCTGTAGAGGAGGCTAGTAGTTGGAGTTTAACTAATGAGCACAGCTCTTTTACCTCTGGAGGGAGCTATAGTATTTTTTACTAATATAGATTACAACAGATTTTTTAAGAAAATGTAAGACAGACAATGAGAGAAAAAGTACAGCCTCCCTCATGTCATGTATCCTTTCTTACTTGAAATTTCATTTTAATGTTTAGGTTTAGCTAAGTGTGAGGATTAAAAGTAGTTTGACTATGAATGTTTACACTAGATTAGGCTTTGGGTGGCCTTTGGAAGAAGGTAAAATTAGGATTTGCCTAGAAAATACGTAAGAATCTCAATCTTACAGAAAAGTTTCCTAATCAGCATTATGGAAGATTTTAGTGTACATGTAGAAAACTCTCTTGGTGTTCTGTTGTACTAGAATTAGTCACTGTCTAAGGCTTTTCATCCTTGGCATTATTCTTTTCTGTTATGTCTGTTCTTAAGTTTTCCTTACCTTAGTAGGCTCTTCCACTCTGATGCTGCGTCCAGTTTCTCTGTCTTTTCCATTGGACTTTGAGATGAATGTGAGGTCTCATATCTTTCCTTGTTTATTTTTTTCATTTCCTTTGATCATTAAAACATCATCAAAATTTCTGAACCCACCTCTACTTTGGGCGACCACAAAAAATTTAATTAGATATTCTAACGGCATTCCCTTTCTTCCCCTCTAAGGCTATTTCAAAATCCTGGCTCTGTTGATAAATATATGATGTTAATCCACATAGGCAAAGATGCATTTAAGCAATATGAGATAACGTAGTAAGCCTTGTCCCCAGCATCTAGCCTCCCTGGCATACTAAGTAGACATGGATAGGCTTCTCTATTGAATGGCACAAGAAAATAAGACACTAGTATACTTACTTTGCAGAGCCATGGAGCCTTCTATTTTTTTTAAATCAACTTTTTTTTAGCCATAAAATCTCTTTCAGTATCCTTACTTTAGACTCTACCATTCACAGTGAATTTGTGTTGTTGATGATAAAGAGCTAAGAAGTCTTGTCACAAACCACTCTTGGTTTGAGTCTGCTTCTTGCTTGAATGGAAGCAAAGGATGGGGACAAGAAAGAAAAAAAAAACCAAATCAATAATGTAAAAGTCCTTCTGCCACAGATTTCCATCACTTCCAATCAAAGATGATGGGTCTATGTGTCACTACCTCCCAAAGGAATTACTGGTTGCTCTGCTAAACAGTCCCATGTAAGAGAAGATGATCGTTCATAAGAGACGAGAGCTCTCTGAGCCCTGCCATCCTCATTTGATGCACATGTATCCATCCAATGTAGGCCTTTGAAAACAGTGATAGACATGGTTAGGCATTCAAATCAGTGACTCCAATGTTAAGAATTTCAAGTCTTGTGGAATTTTAAGAAAACAAATGATCAGATGAGGATACATTGCCCAATTAAAACACTAGAGGAACAGATTACTTATTCTAGTGTACAAAGCTGTTTTGTTTATGTCTGCGCATTGGTGTCAATAATAAAAATGCTGAGGCTTGAACATCAATTCACAATGGATTAAACCCTTTTTCTATACACTGTTTCCTTTGATTTTGAATTATAAGACAGTTAAATGTTGCCAATGAAAATAGTTGGGTTGCCTTCTTTTCCTTTCTAATACCAGAATGCCATTTAAAACTGTCACAGGATGGCACAACTACTCAGTGGACGGAGATCTCAAGTGCTTATCATGCAAACCCTTCTAAATGTTCAGATCTGATTGTTCAAAAGAAGTTTTCTTTTAAACAGACCACATAGGTATGCCATCCTCAAATTCCATGCGTTGACCAGGGCCTAAGTGCTTAGAGAAAAAGAGAGCAGCCTTTGAAGTAAGATACAAATGGATCAAAATAGCAACTGAGCCAATCACTGCTTATGATTTCGGGTACATGGTATCATTGCTGACACATTTGTAGAACGCTGGTAATCAGTTTCTGGAGCAACAGAACGCTGGACACATGGTTTGCTTCAAGTCGTAAAAGAAACAACTAAACAGGATTGTAATGAACTTACTTCTTCCTGCAGGATAAGGCACTATATGGTGATGTATGATCTTTACACAGTAACTATAGTCACTCTGCTCTGTGACCATATCTGCGTCATGAAGCTTCCTCTCCTCTTATGTCCTGCTTCCAGTATGCAAAACCCACACAAATAGACAGACAATATCACACGTTGAATTTGTGGGGCAGTCATGATCATCATGATTGCAGGGGCGACTGAGCTCCATGTATTTTTATAACTCAGGAGTCATTTTTATTTCTGAGTTCTGTTAAGTTCTGGACTGTTGATCTTACTGAACATTTGATACTTTTTTTCTCTACAATATGCTCTGTCGACTGTATATGTTGCCACCATGCATATTCTACTATCTTCCCAACTGTGTCAGGAGCTGGAGATGAAATTTTCCTTCATCTATGATCCAAATACCACATTTAAGTCATAGGATAAAGGGATGGAGCTAGAAAACATCATTTTGAGTGAGGTAACCCAGACACAGAAAGACAAGTATCACATGTACTCACTCATAGGTGGTTTTTAAACATAAAGCAAAGAAAACCAGCCCACAAATCACAATCCCAGAGAACCTAGACAACAATGAAGACCCTAAGAGAGACATACATAGATCTAATCTACATGGGAAGTAGAAAAAGACAAGATATCCTGAGTAAATTGGGAGCTTGGGGAACTTGGGAGAGGGTTGAAGGGGAGGGGAGAGACAGGGAGGGAAGCAAAGAAAAATGTAGAGCTCAACACAAATCAATAAAAAAGTTATAGGATAATAATGAGCACAATTGCAAAGAATTACATGCCCACCCGGAATGTATCTCAAATCTGATGGTTCTCTTCATCTTCTCTGCTACCCTAGTCTAATGCGCATCATTCCTCTGTGAAACTATTGCAACTGCTTTAAGAATGGATGATGCTAAGTCAACTAAACAACTAATAAAATAAGTGTCTATTTAAGGAAATTGAGGTCTGTGTCACATCTAGGCATGTCACTATCTCATTCTTTCTCTCTCTTATTACTATTAATTACTATTCTCACTTTCTCTCATTTATTTATTTTTTTATTAATTGCTATTGTAGCAAGAGTCAAGTTACACAGAAACTCAGTAACATACAGTTACATGGGAGCCTTTTTAAATTTTTAATAGCTAGGGCAAACAGAACTAATATAATGAATTTATTCAAGATTGAAATTTGCAAAAGATTGTTCCCATCTGCAGAGGTGCTCATGACTCATGGCATCTCTCTTTTTGTTCTGGATGCTTTGAAAAGCCATAGGAAAGTTCCTTCAAGCCCAGCAGTTAATTGTCACAGTGAGGCTTGTTTGATGACTCCATATTTATTTTAAGAGGAGATGCATTCCGCTGGGCCTGCCAGGATGAGTTAGCTGCGAAATGCATTCCTAAATAGCTAAATGATTCAGCACAAGATTTCTATATGAAATTGACTCTGTAATGCAGCTGCATGTCTCTCTGCTGGAAAGTCTATCTATTTCAGGTCCTTGCTTTATTTTATAATTCAATATTGCATATGAATAGGTAATGGGGGGAAAGCTTTCTTGCCTCACAAAATCCATGTTACTACCAATATATTGTTAAAACTTCACCCAGCTACTCGGAAGCTTCCTTTGATGAGAAGAACTAACTCAGTTTTGTGGGGTAAATGTATCTGAACATATTCAGAATTTTACACTGCATCTTGCAAATAACAATGAGGATGCTCTTGAACCAAGAAAGCCCCGAGAGGGTGCTTACCTCCTTTACATCAATAAAATACAACAGCTTCTTATCAGAGGCTGACTTTTGCTTACAGCTAGGAATCCGGCTAAACCCAGTTTCCAACCACTTAGGGACTTCAAATAATTCCCAAATTATACCTTCCTTCAAAGGGAATATGCCTTAAATCTAGTGTTTAATGTTAAGAAAACAACAACTCACACACGTGCCCACCTTAGCAGCCTACTTTAATTTAGAAACAAAGGGAATAGAAACAGTACAGATTGTGCTGGTCCTAGCCTTCCCAACTCCCCCAGAAGTGCTCAAGGAACAGACCTCTTTTTAAACAATAAAGGCTTAATCAGCACTAAACCTCACAGTGGCTCAACTTGGGGTTTCATTCAAGAAGTAATATATTGAGAATAAAAAAGGACTGGTGTTTTTTTGAGATAGTGTGGGACCTGGTGATCTAAGGCTGCTATCAATCATTGCAGGAGCAAAACCCCAGATTACTTCTCAGGGAAGTCTCATGGAGGGTTTCACTCCACTTCGGTAGAAATGAGCCATGTCATAAGTGTTGTACATCACAAATGAAAATTGTGAAGGGAAAACAAGCTTAGCATTGATAACCTGCAGTTTAGATGGATGGTATATGTGGTATAGTCATGGATTCTAGGTGTTCTGATACCTTGAAACCCACACTCTCTGCTTTGAGAACGGTATATTCTACTACCGTATGGGTGAACTGAGAGAATTTGCCTGCTGCCTTGCATTCCTGTATTTGAGACAGAAATCCTCAGATGAAAGGTGGCTTAAAAAGCATGATACCTGACAACGTATTTTTTAATATTGTAAATCAATAATAACTAGGGATGATATTTAGTTACATTTAGAATCATTTCCCTTATCTGGAACCACAACAATAACCAGCATGGAACAATAATCCTAAGGGTGAAGTAGTGGCATACATACCTTGACAGTAACCAATAGACCTCTAATTGGAATTAAGATAGCTCAATAAGAAGGTAATCTTGCCTGGTAATAGAAACCTATCCAATTGCTCAAGGCTTGTGGAGTCATAGATTTTAGAGGAGAACCTACAATCACCACTTTACTAATCTCTAATTATGTTCTCAACGTTTGTCTTTATAACAACAGATAAGTGTAGTCCTCACTCCCCACCAAGGAAACCACTGATGGAAACAGATGGAAAACCACAACCAATCAAAATGCAGTTGTGGAGTCCAGTCCCAGCAGCTCCTAGGAGAGAACTCCTACAGCTAAGGCTCAAGCAAGAATGTAAAAGAGAACCAGAGGATCAGGGAGTTTGCTAGCTCTAGTATGCAGTCAAGTACTTAGCCAGTTATAAGACTGTGTCTCCTAGTAATGTCAGAAGCTACCTCCCTAAAGTCTTACTATCCACATGACTATCTCAACACAACCTGCACAAGGGCAATGATAGACATGACAGAGTGGATCAGGGAAGCCCAGGAGGCCTCAGCTCTACAAAAAGACCTACAGGCAACTAAGAAATTCTGGGAGCAGGAAAGATCATCTTCTCATGGAAGAGCACACCAATAGATTATCCAATACCTGTAAATGGAGACTGCTCTTTCATTCCCGGTTGCTCAGACCTGAATGATCACACAGAAACTATATTAATTACAACACTGTTTGACCAATAGCTTAGGTGTATTCCTAGTTATCTCTGCCCTGCCATATGCAAAAGCAGATTTATTCACTGACCAATAAGAGCAATACACATGCAGAAGGACATCCCTTATTAAATACCAAATGGCTAATCCTGAAAAAATATACCAGTAACTATGTATGTGTGTGTATATATATATATGTATATATGTATATATATGTGTGTGTGTGTGTTAGCAGATTATATTTACATATTTAGGGTTTGGAGGGAGAAAAGTGAAGGTGAAATATCAACAAAAGAAATTAAAAAGTACTTATGAAGAGCTGTTTGACTTCTGAATACTTCATTGCTCAAAAAAAAATCAAAAGTGAGAGTGAAGAGATATAGGATGCAGAGGAATATGTACATTTTTTATTCATCTGTTTATTTTACATCCTGGCTGTAGTCTTCCTTGCCATCCTCCCCTCCAGTCCCTCTCTACTGCTCCCCCTCCTGCCCCTGAATCTCCCCCCTCTTCCATCTCCATCCAGGAAAGGGGTCTCATATGAGCATCAATAAAATGTGGCATATCCAGTTGCAGGAAGACTAAGCACCTCCCTATGTATTAAGCCTAGGCAAGGTGACCCAGTATGAGATTTAGGGTACCAAAAGTCAATAAAAGAGTTTGAGACATCCCCTGTTCCCATTGTTAAGAGTCCCATAAGAGGACCAAGCCACACAACTGTAACATATATGCAGACTACCTAGATTAGACTCGTGTAGGTTCCCTGGTTGTTGGTTTAGTCTCTGTGAGTCCCTATGAGCCCAGATTAGTTCACTGTGTGAGCCTTCCTATGGCATTTTTGACCCTTCTGGCTCCTACACTCTTTTCCCCTCCTATTCTGCAGGATTCCCAAACTCCATCTAATGTTTTGCTGTGGGTCTCTGAATCTGCCTCAATCAGTTGTTGATGATGCCTCTCTGACTATTGGTCCAGGCTCCAATCTGGTCACAGGAGATGGCAAGTTTAGGCTATTTACCCACTATTGCTAGGAGGCTAAACTGGGGTCTGCCCCATAGCCTCCTGGGAGGTTCCCCTGCTCCAGGCTGAGTAATAGGTACATTGAAAATAAGTTCATATACTTTGAAATTTAACTGTTTAAAAATAGTGTATACAACAATCTGTAGTATTACCTCTCTCATATCAAAACTGAAATCTATCCCAGTCTTGAATATCTTCTGGAATACTTTGACCATATAACCATCTATTGCATACTTGAATGCCTCTAGTTACAGAACACCCACAGTCAACAAATTTACTCCTTCCATCTTCGAAGCATTCCAACTGTTCTGCCCTAGGTAAAAATGCTATTTTCTCAGCCCTACACAATGACTACAAAATTAGGTTGCATCCTTTTTATACCAAAATAACCTATTCTAAAGATGATCTAGTTTTTGGAAACTAGCTGTTATCAGTATTAGTTCCTCCGCTCTTTCTTCCCAATTCTTCCTTTTATGCCCTCCATTTCACCAGTCCTTGGACTGCTTGTACAAATACCCTGTCCCATGCAGAGAGTTAATATGCTTTGGAGAGGAAGGAAAGTTAAGACTGAGCTATTATGGGAGGAGCACACAATGCACCTGAAGGGCAGATGTTTCTAAGTGCACCCTTTCTCTTCACATTGAATCCATATCAGCCAGGGGACATGGATTAAGGGTGCCTTGAATATACCTCCTTAGAAGATTAATGGGGCCTAGGTTTTTCAGTTAAGTTTGAGTAAGTGACCCAGTCCTTTTTGTGAAAGATGGCATGAACCTATGAGTCAATCTAACCTATGAGAATGGTCCAGACAGTCAGTTCAGTGTCATTTAACCACTCTGTGGAAGGCACAGGGGATTAATGCATCAGCTTCAGCAATGGAGGCAGGCAGACATCTGGAGATGTTGACAGGTGTTTAGAGTGGGAGGCATAGGAACAGGGCACATGTCCTGATATTGCCAAATTTCTCAGAAAGGCTGAAAGGAGAAGTGAGAAAATGGTGGTTAAATTGTTGGGAAGCTATAAGAAGCTCTTCATAGTTTGAGAAGTGTTTTTCTTTCTATCTGTTCTATTAATACTCTTTTCCTTACATGCCTTGCAAAGTCTGGTTGTTGGTTGTTGGGATTATATCTCTCAGTCTATCATCATAACCTCAATTTGCCCATTTCAATGGATGTATCTTCACCTTTATCCAATTATCTCCCAGTTACACCCATTATTCCTTTAGAATATCAAAACATATAAGGGAGTTTTTGTAAAATGTACAGATACCTCATACCTACAACATTATATCCTGAATGAGTTACCATAGAGGTAGTTGGTAAACAATGTCCTTGTAAGAGCATCATGACAGTAAAGCAAAAAAAAAAAAAAAAAAAAAAAAAAAAAAAAAAAAAAAAAAAAAAAAAAAAAAAAAAAAAAAAAAAAAAAAAAAAGCTGATGGGCTACCATCAGCAGAAATGTCAAGTAAGCCATACTGGAATTTATACTAATCTGAAGAAAACAGTATCATGTTTGGGAATGATTGGATTTAATTCTTCATACCATAGGTACAGAATTTTTATCACTTTTCTCCAAAAGAAAAAAATATAAAGCCCTAATACCTGACTGTAGCGAGAATGAATTTAATGGCTGTCTTACCAAGGAGTATGCACCTGAGAAACTGAGAGAGGAAGAGTCACAATTTTTGGAATACCCTTTTAAAAGAAGCCATTCCAACCATGATCGATCTGTTGAAGTTAAGCATCATGAAATATCAGATACCTTGAATATCAGTTCATTTTAGGTGGATTTTTACACTTAAAGGGGCACAGATATTGCATATCAAGTAGTCCAAAATTTTTGAAAATGATGGAAGTTAGTTTGGGGGGGTCACAGTAATGTAGAATTGGTTAGCTGGGTTAGTACAGCTACCTATGACCAGTTAAATGTCAACTGGGATGAGGTATCACTACCAATCTTAAGAAGGCTCAAGATATTTTTTTCTTGATTTTATTGAACTATACATTTTTCTCTGCTCCCCTCACTTCATCTCCCCTCCCCTTCAACTCTCTCCCATTTTCCCCATGCTCCCAATTTACTCAGGAGATCTTGTTATTTTCTATTTCCCATGTAGATTAGTTCCATGTATCTTAGGGTCCTCATTGTACCTTAGGGCCTCTGGGATTGTAAATTGTAGGCTTTTTTCTTTGCTTTATGTCTAAAAGCCACTTATGAGTGAGTACATATGATATTTGTCTTTTGGGTCTGGGTTACCTCACTCAATATGATGTTTTCTAGATCCATCAATTTGTCTGTAAATTTCAGAGGTGTGTTGGTTTCTATCCATGAAAGGATTCCTTGAGTCTGGCAATTTATATATTTTTCAAGTGGCAGAACAAATACATAAGATATTATAAACAAGGATCCTGCTTGTCATACTCAAAGAGCTGATTATGACCACAACCTTTCTCAAGTGTGCCAACTAAGCATTTGTCTTTTCTATATATCTGGTGTTGGTGCTTATACTTTAAATAACCTGTGGAAGCCATTGGGTTTCAGTTTAGCTACCTGGCCTAGGAATTGGGTAATCTTTAATGTTGACAACTAGGTAGGCCTTGGTGTGTTTCCATTTAGTAATTGTTGCTACTTTTTCTTGCATAGTTTAGATGTTGCTGGGGTTACATTGGTTCTAGTTTTGAAGGCATCATTTCTATTTGGCAAGCAAATTTTATTGAGCCTTTTACAGCATGTTAACCATTTAGTCCAAGTTGGTTCCTTCTAAAATGGGAGTACCAGCCTGGGTTAAAGGGTGGGAGCTCATTTTATAAAGAACTCATGAGAAAACTTCAAGATGCTTATCAAATTCTCTTTAGTCTTCAGAGGCCTTAATGAAAACCTGAAGACACTCTACTGTGTCTACTGTATAGGGGCTTCTACCTTCTATATGGCAAATTCATCAGTCACAAAGAAGTTTAGGTTAAAAGGCTCATTAGGATTGTGGGTCATGGGAGCTATTTGCTCTTTATACATGAAGATCTTCTCAATCAGGAGAATTTATTCTGGCACCAATGCGATGGAGGAGTATAAGAATATAATACATCATTTTCTTTCATTATTGAAGCATAGAAGCAACAAAAACAGCACATTAAATTTCCTCAAAGAATCTACTCCTGAGATTCTGCTCACTCTTTCTGTTCATTACCTAGCCCTGGATCTATTAGTTGAATCAGGTGCCTCCGTTCCACAATGAGACTGGAAAACTTGACTTCTTCACTGAAAAAGACTGTAAAAGTTTGAGACCCTCCTTTTCCAAAGTTTCATTGGATACAAAATGAGGGTAGTTTTCTTCAGTATGCCATGGGAACAGAGGTTTTTGAACTAACCCTAGAATCAATTTAAAGTCACCAAGATCGCTAGAGAAGAAGCAGGGGAAAACAGTGCTACGAGGAGGGAAAGCGACATAGTTTTGCATTTACTCTCAGTTTGAGTGACACACCAAAGTTCATGGTCCAGCCACAAACACTTCCAGTGATCCAGTATCCTAAGTTCATTTCTATTGCTACGATAAAACACCCCGACCAAAACAAAATCAACTTAGGGAAGAAAGGGTATGTTTTAATTCACAATTTCAGGCTGTAATCTATGAAAACTGTTGCACAAATTCTAATTGATCTTAATAAAACCCTGGAGTCAGATATTAGGGGGTGAAAGCTGAGAAATCAGAGAAGCAGTGCAGCCAGTCACTAGAGGGGCCTTTTACCTCTACCGAATCCTCAGACCAAAAGGGCGATCCTGTCCTCGGACTGCCTCCTCTGACTGACTGCTTCAGACTGCACTTCAGAATGTTTCCTCAGACACTGAGTTTTCTCTCCTCCTGCCTTATAGTCCTCTCTCTGCCCAGCCATATCCATTCCTGTCTCTACTTCCTTTGTGCTGGGATTAAAGCCATGTGACTCCAATGTACTGGGATTAAAGGTGTGGCCCAACACTGGCTGCCTGTTTTTCTCTTTGAGACTAGCTCAGTTTTGTGTAGCCCAGGGTGTCCTTGAACTAACAGAGATCTGTCTCCTGAGTTCTGGTATTAAAGGTGTGTGCCACCACTGCCTGGTCTCTAGTGGCATAGCTCTGCACTCTGATCTTCAGGCAAGAGTTATTTGATAAAACACAAAGAAAATGTCATTATATCTCCCCTTTTATCTAAAATAAAAAGAAGGCTATAATTAATATAAGAAAATTATATACAATAAATACAATAACACTATATAATATATACAGACAATAAATACATCAGCAATGTGTAGTTCATTTGCATTTCACAATTTCAGAGAAAATACTCCGCATCTATCCTATCTTGGTGAGTCCAAAGAAGATCAGAGAGTAAAACAACCACCCTGGCCAGTCTTACAGACCAAGCAGTGGTGGCACACATCTTTAATCCCAGCAGCCACTCTAGTTTGCCATAGAAACTGGGTGGTAGTGGTACAAGACTTTAATCCCGGTACCAGAGAGAAATATAAGACAGGAGGCGACAGCTCTGAGTCAGCCTCATTCTGAGGATTCCTGGAGGCAGGATCGCCATTTCAGACTGAGGTAAAGGTAAGAGGCAGTGGCTGGCTATTTTACTTTTCTGATCTTCAGGTTGAACCCCAATATCTGTCTCTGGGTTTTTATCAATCATGCTACAGAAAACAGAGACGTCTATGAACTTAAAATGGCAAGTAAGATTGTATCTGTGGTCTACAGTAAAGAGATGTGAATACACACATATTTACCCCTGATCCTGCTTCCTTCACGTACACAGTCCAGGACCCAAACCCAGAGAATGGTGCTTCCCCACAATGCACAGATTTTTTTCTACCTCAGTTGAAGTGATCAAGAAAAACTAGCTCACATGGCAACCTGATTTAGACAGTCCCTCATTGAGAAACTCTTCTTTGTGATTCTAGACTGAGGGAAGTTGTCAATTAAACCTATGACACTGGGTTATAGCATCATCATTGGTGACATCACCTATTTCAGCATTGACTATTTTGCCCATTAGTTTCAACCATAGTCACAGTGCTTTCAGACTGGGTCCCTAGGTTTTCTCTCCGTGGTTGACTAGGGTTTATTTTGTTCACATACTATAAGTACTTTAAAAAAGAATTTCCCCCAACTTGAGACATTTGCCATCCCACTTCTAGGAAAAAAAAATTCTTGTATTTTCTTGTTCATTTTTTGCTTAAGGGAGTTTTCTATGTCAATGACTGTTTGCTTTCTGTGTGTGTATGCATTGGTATAGATGCAGATGCAAGCCAGAAATAGACGACTTTCTCAGATATTTTCCACCTTATTTTTGAGACAAGGTTTCTAAATCAACGTGGAGCTCATTGGCTCTTCTAGGATGATTGGACAGGGAGCTCCCCCTGTCTGTCTCTACCACCCCATTCTGGGCTTACAGGTCCACACAGCAACACCCAACCTTTAGGATTTCACATATGTGCTGGGGATAACTTAGGTCCTTGTGCTTGTGCATCAAGAACTTCAATGGTTGGCCAAAATTCCTAACTTCAGATATATTAATGTAAAAGTATTATTGCATTTTTTTGTGTCAGTTTGACCTTTTCTGGCATGCTTCTTCTGTCAGTACTCTAGTCAATCTGACTACTGGGAGCCCTAATATTAGTTAATATTTCAGCTTCAGTTTGTTAGAGGACTTTGTCTAATGAAAAATTTTGGAAAGCCAAAGTGTACCTATTCTGACTATGATATATTTCAACCCCTACAAACAAACAAACAAATAAAAAATCTCATCCCTTGTTTTCTAAGCCAAGCAGTCATTTTCTGCGGATATGCCTGTTTTCTGCCCAAGTTGGTCAATAAATTCTCTCCTTTCACTCTTAATACATGTATATGCCCTTGCAATCACCATCTAAAAAATGAATAGATTAGACACTTGTGCCAAATTCTGCCCATTTGTAGATAGGTTGCGAGAAAGAGTTCACTAACAACTACCTTTGCTGGGGGTCACCTCAAGTGCAGCTAAGACATTTTCTAGAAATATTCTGAGGGTTTTTTTTATTTTTTAAATATTTATTTATTTATTATGTATACAATAGTCTGTCTGTGTGTATGCCTGCAGGTCAGAAGAGGGCACCAGACCTCATTACAGATGGTTGTGAGCCACCATGTGTTTGCTGGGAAATTGAACTCAGGACCTTTGGAAGAGCAGGCAATGCTCTTAACCTCTGAGCCATCTCTCCAGCCCCCATGAGGTTTTTAATTTATTGACAAATACTCCCTGTCTTTTGTTGCTAAGTGTGGTTCTTTGTGCTGGGTATTTAGCAGTAACCAAAAGAGACAAAACTCTTTGAAGAATGTGAACTCCAAGGACGTAATGACATTGTGTGCTGGAAAATAACAAGTGCTATGAAGAAGCAATACAGGAGGAGGGGGAAGGAAGGAGGGAAGCAGAAATCAGGATTCCAGTGTGGTGATAGTGCTGAGGAACACTGGATGAAGACGACCAGTGTTCAGTGATGAAGTGGATCTTACTGAAATGAGAACTTGGTCAGAGGCAAACATACTTCTGTGGAAAGGACCTTCTGTTTGCCTGTCATGAATGAGGCACATAGATCAGTGTCAGGCACAGAAGAGCTGAGGGGTAAAAACTGAACAGACTGAGATATGAACATTATGTGGTGAGTTGAGTTCCTTGTTCACAGACTGACATGAAAATTCCATGCCTGATCCATGTCCAGCCTCCAACTCTCCCGTGAGCAAGGGAAAAAAGACTTAAGCCCAACAACCAAGCCCTTTTTTAGCTGTTAGCAGAGCGTGTCATGGTTCAATGGTTCCGAAATATTGCAGCTGATCTGGCCTCCCTTAGGACCAATCAGAAAACTCATATCTTGCTCTGCATGACTGAAGGAATTCACCAGAGGAATCTCTCCCAGACAAAGTATAGATCTGGTACAAAGGAAAGTTCCATTTTATAACTTAGAAAACAGAAATGGTTGGCATAAATAAGCTTGCCCACTTCACAAGATGTTGTGTTTGAGACTCCGTTGAAGGCCCTAGTACATTCAAGCCAGTATAAAGCTTATTATCTCTTGCCTATTGCCCCATTTTAATACTTGGGTCAAAATCTGTGCATGGGATTCTTTTAGAAAAAAATACTGTTGGTAAACTTTGGAGGCAGCCTGTCATCACTCCCTAGTCACTTTGCTCCCAAGTAAAGAGCTGAAACTTTACAAAACCTCATTTCATTTAAGATATCAGAATGTTTTCACTTTCTTATACAACGTCCTCTGAAGATATTCTACTACTTGCCTTAAATTGTGGTATTTAAAATTGAATGAGTATACTATGTGTGTTCTCAGTAGTACAGAGCAGAGAACATTGCCATCTCATTTATTCAAGATATATTTTTATTAATACATCTTAAAATCACACTAGCTCTTCTGGGGACAATTCTACCTCATTATAGGAGCTCACTGAGGCAATTGCCAGCTAAACCAATTGTTATTTTCACCTGTGCTCTGCCAAGCCAAATTTCCCCCATGCCCTACTTTTACTGTTGTTTATTGGGGAGCTTCAGTAGTCACGACACATTTTTTTCTTATTAAATTTTACCTTAAAGATGTAACACAAGGCTTCAGTCTGTCAAAATACATTCTCTTGTGGGTTCACCACCCAATATACTTCCCAGTCTCACCAGTTTCATGTCACTAGTACATTAGATGTGGCTGCCTTTATGATTATTATTCAAAGTAGTGAATTTAGAATTGATACAAACTAAAAGTGGCTGGAAGTAAAAGGCTGCACAATACCCTAAAGTTTAAATTTGATACTTGTCACTTTAATTTCATTTTATATTTATTATCATTATATTTATATTTATTCATTGTGAAGTTCTTTTGATGAAGTAAATGAGGCAGTTATTGTTAAACACAGCAATTTCCAAATCACAGTTTATGGATGACAGCTGAAATCAGATCAACCTCATCATCTAATTTACTTGAATATTTTCTTTTGGTTGCACAGTATTGAGGATGTGTGACTGAAACAGAAGTGGTTACAGCAGTTTTCTTGATGTTTTACCTCCATTGTCTTTGCAATATCAGGATAGTTTATAGATATTTGAAATAATGGTAGTAAAAAACTTTGTATTGAACCCAAAAGATTAATGTGTTTGAAACAGCTGTGTTAAGATATTTAATAGTTATTTGTTGAGAATCATCTATATGACCAGCAGTGAATATCCTTGTGAGATCGAAACCTGCATTAGTAAGGCTGAATAGGGCTGGGGAGGATATGAAGATTACAGACTCCTCTGCCCATTCTGTGCACTTCCACTAACATGCACATGACTCACTCCAGCTGCTACTTGCTGATAGGAGATCTCCCCAGCCTATGCTTTTACTTTACTAGAGGACAATTTTATACCTCATTTTTTTTCTTTTTTCTCATTTTTATTCTTATTTTCAGCTAGTAACCTCTAGCCAGTGCCTTTTCTTCCTCTAGGGAAGTAGAAGCTGTTGAAAATAACACTTGTAGATTACCAACTTCTAGAATCTCCTTGCAATGCACATCCGTCTTCCCATAGATAAGTGTTTCTACTCGTATTCAATGCCAACTGTTCTGGATATTCCCTGGGTTCCACCTCTTTTTTTACTTATTTGAAGATCTGCTTCTAGCCATTTTCCTACGTGTCTCTTGAATTCTCTTCTCTTCCTCCTTCTGCTGGTGTTCAGATGTGAGGATAAAATTCAGGGCCTCAAACTGACAAGTGTATCATTTTCCAAGACTTCTTTTTTTGTTTGTTTGTTTTTCGAGACAGGGTTTCTCTGTAATTTTGGAGCCTGTCCCGGGACTAGCTCTTATAGACCAGGCTGGCCTCGAACTCACAGAGATCCACCAGCCTTTGCTTCCTGAATGCTGGGAATAAAGGTGTGTGCCACCACTGTCCGGCCTTCCAAGACATATTTTAATCTACGTCCTTGCAATTTATAGTCTCCAAATAGAGTTTTGTCTCTGTTTATAACTGTTTAATACCCAGTATATAGAACTATACCTAGCAATAACAGGTAATGAGTAGTTATAAAAAGTTTAGAGTTTGTAAGTAAAATTGGGATCCTAGCCTTCCCTTAGCTAGGCCAGGGATCTATACCAACCTACATTCTCAAACTTTACATGTATTTTCTACTGGAATGATTTGTTTCACCAATTCTCTTCTTGTCCTGTATACATTTTCCAAATGCTTACTACCTTATTCTTTGTTCTCCTTTGAAACAAAATCCCTCAAAATGTTTCTGCACTCATGCTCTCTACTTGTTTTTTACTTAAGTTTTATAACTTTGTCATTTTATTTTTTTTACTTCAGAGCATTCTTATTAAACATAACACAGGATAGAATTACCTAAAGAATAAACTTAAATATTGAAACATCAATAAATTATTACAAAGAAACACTCATGAAAACCACTGCTATTAATTGAAATTTAAAGATTCCACCAAAGGCTTGTGTGCTGAATGGTTGGTCCAACAGAGCAAGAGTGGTTGAAACTTCAGGAGACAGGGTGTGATGGGAAGACTAGGAAATTTTGGAATTCTAGCTCTTTCAACCCCTCCTTTTCTAGTCATCATGGGGTAAGGAGGTTTGACCTACAACATGTTCCTGAAATTTTATTTTGCTTAGACAGTCATCATGGAAATTTTGAGCTAAAATAAACACTTTCTCATCTTAAATTCATTTTCTAAGGTTATTTGAAAAACAGCACTGCTCCCAAGTCAGTGAATAGGAGTGTGTTTGCCTTAGCTGGATAGATAATTTGGGAAAGTAAAGAAAGGAACCCGTTCAAGTGCTTGGCAGCCATGAGCAGAGACAGTAGGCAGGTAGGAGCAGCAAAAATCAGTGCCCTGTGATGTTACAACCCTTATACCTGCTCTCTCCTATGGGGACCCTTAGCTCTGTCATGGCTTCTTGCATGGGCCTAGAAAGTAAGAATTCCCCAGGCATTAAAAGCACCCAGCATTTTATCTCCCAAGTAGGCCTACAGATTCAGGAATCCTTGAACCTTAGCACCAACCAGTGTTAGAACTCTTGGGTCAAAATATGAGAGACTTAGAACCCTGAAGACATGATTGTTTTCTGGATTTCTTCTGGCAACTTCCCTACAGATATTCCCTCCCCGCCCCAACCCCCACAGTCTTTTTCCAGCCTTTTATCCTTTCTCAACTTTAGCTCTCTACCCTCTCTTGCAGGTCTTCTTCTATTACCTTTCTTCTTCCTTCCAGTGATGTTGTCCAACTGTTCTACTTCAAGCAGCTGTTTGCCTTGATGTTTTTATAGCTCTGCCAGCTGTTTGCTCAGCTGTCAGTGCCCCTGTCATCCTGCTGCCTGTGCTATCACTGCTGTCTCTGCAATTTCTCCAGCTTCTTTTCTTTCGCCTAATGTCTCTGCTAGCAGTTACCAGTTCAATCTGTATGAGTATTAGAGTAAAGGTAAACAAGAGAAAAAAACTGAGAGAAAATTTTAACTTCCTGCCCCCCACCCCTCTGTGTGTGTGTATTTAAAGGCAAAGCTGTTCAGAACAGCCTTCAAGCCAATTCAGTAAATGGGTTCAAAATAACACCCAACAGTCACTTTGGACCAATCAAACCATTCATTTGGGTCAATAATTATAGCCTTAATTATTAGCATCAATCACAACCACTGAGATTTATGATTTAGACCATTCAAAATTTTACCTTTTAGAACACATCCCAGCAATCCCACTCGTAGGCAAAAAGAAAAGCACACCTAGAAACTCACTCATCCCTGGCAACCTCAGGGGATCTCTGATGCACAGATCGTGACTGCACAGAGCAGACCAAGAGTCCCACTCCACCCCCAAACCCACCCATCCCCAGAGACCTCAGTGGTTTCCTGAGACACAGACAGCAACTGCACAGAGTGGACCAAGTGGGATTCCCTAAGACTCAGAGCAACTGGAATGATCCAAGAGAGGATCCTTGAGACACAGAAAATAACTGCAAGGTTTGAACGAATAGAGAAGACACTGCCTACATCAATTCAAGGAAGAAAAGAGATGAGTAGACACCAATGCAGGAATACATTTAACAACCTAAAAAGCATCATGGCAACACCAGAACCCAGTGATCATGCAACAGGAAGGCCTGAACATCCTAACCCAGAAGAAGCAGAAGAAAACAACCTTAAAAATAACTTTATGAAAATGACAAAGACCCTTAAAGAGGAAATGAAAAATTCCCATAAAGAAATTGGAGGAAAAGACAAATAAAAAATTGGAAGAAATCAACAAATCTCTTAAAAAACAGTCAAAAGGTGAAGCAAACAGTTCAAACAGTTCAAGATTAGAAAACTGAAATAGAGGCAATTAAGAAAACACAGAGCCAAGGTAATTCTTGAAATGGAAAATCTGGGTAAATGAATGGGAACCACAGATGTATGCATGGCCAACAGAATTTAAAAGATGGAAGAGAGAATCTCAGGTGTTGAAGATACGATAGAGAAAAAAGATACATTGGCCAAAGAAAATGTTATATCAAACAAATTCTTTACATAAAATATCCAGGAAATCTGGGACATGATAAAAAGACCAAACCTCAGAATATGAGTGATAAAAAAAGAGAAGAACTTTATCTAAAAGGTACAGAAAATATATTTAACAAAATCATAGAGGAAACCAGATGGTGGTGGCGCATGCCTTTAATCCCAGCACTCAGGAGGTAGAGGCAAGTGGATCTCTGTGAGTCTGAGGACAGTCTGGTCTACAAGAGTTAATTCCAGGACAGGCTCCAAAGCTACAGGGAAACCCTGTCTCAAAAAAAAATTCATAGAAGAAAGCTATCCCAAACTTAAGAAGGATATCCCAATTAAAGTATAAGAAGCTTACAGAACAACAAAAAGTTTCGATGAAAAAAAAGTACCCTTACCTTGTAATAATCAAAACACTAAACATACAGAATAAAGAAAGAATATTAAGAGTTGCAAAAAAAAAGGCCAAGTAACATAAAAAGGCAGACCTGTCAGAATTACACTTGACTTCTCAATGAACCCTGAAAGCAAGAAAGTCTTGGACGAATGTGATACAGACACTAAGAGACCACAGATGCAAGTCCAGATTACTATACCCAGTGAAGTTTTCAATCACCATAGACGGAGAAAACAAAATATTCCATGACAAAACAAGATTTAAACAATACCTATCAACTAATCCAGTCTTACAGAGAGTACTAGAAGGAAAACTCAAATGCAAGGAAATTAGTTGCAACCATGAAAACACAGGCAACAAATAATGTCATACCAGAAAACCCCAAAGAAGGGCAACATACAAATATTACCATCACAAAAAAACAAAAAAAACCCAAAACAGGAATTAACAATCACTGGTCATTAATATCTCTTATTATTAATGGACTCAAATCACTTATAAAAAGACATAGGCTAACAGAATGGATACAAAAACAGGATCCATCTTCCTGTTGCATACAAGAAACTCACCTCAATGTCAAAGACAGATGTTACCTCAGAATAAAGGGTTGGAAAAAGATTTACTAATCAAATGGACTTAAACATGTGGGTGTAGTAATAGACTTCAAACTAAAATCAATAAAAAGAAATGGAGAAAGACACTTCATATTCATCACAGGAAAAATCCATCAAGATGAAGTATCAATCCTGAAATCTATGCTTCAAATACAAGAGCACCAACATATGTAAAAGAAACATTACTAAGGCTTAAACTGTACATTAAACCCCACACATTAATAGTGGGAGACTTCAACACCCCACTCTCACCAATGGACAGCTCAGACAGAGAGAAACTTAACAGAGAAATAATAGAACTAACCGATGTCATGACTCAAATGGACTTAACAGACATATAAAGAACATTTGACCCAAATACAAAATAATGTACAACATACCCAAACCTATGGAATACTATGAAAGCAGTGTTAAGAGGAAAGTTCATAGCTCTAAGTGCCTACATGAAGAAATTGGAGAAATCTCACACTAGCAATTTAACAGCACACCTGAAAGACTCACCCAGGAGGAGTAGACAAGAGAAAATAATCAAATCAAGAGCTGAAATCAATTGAAAGAGAAACAAAGAAAACAATATAAAGAATCAATGAAACAACGAGCTGGTTCTTTGAGAAAATCAATAAGATAGACAAATCCTTATACAAACAAATCAAAAGGCAGAGAGAGAGAATATCCAAATTAACAAAATCAGAAATGAAAAGGTGGATGTAACAACAGACCCTGAGGAAATCCAGAGAATCATTAGGTCAGACTTCGAAAACCTATATTCCACACAATGGAAAATCTAAAAGAAATGGACAATTTTTTTCGGATAGGTACCACATACCCAAATTAAATTAGGCCAGGTAAACAATTTAAATAGTTCTATAACCCCTAAGGAAATATAAGTAGTGATCAAAACACTCCCAAATAAAAGAAGCCCAGGGATCAATGGTTTTAGTGGAGAATTCTACCAGAACTTCAAAGAAGAGCTAATACCTATACTACTCAAACGCTTCTGCATAATAGAAAAGAAGGAACATTGTTAAATTCTTTTTAGGAGGCTACAGTTACCCTATTTCCAAACCACACAAATAGTCAGTTAAGAAAGAGAATTACAGACCCATATCTCTCATGAATATTGATGCAAAAATACTCAGCAAAAGGCTGGCAAACAGAATTCAAAAACCCATAAAAAATCCACCATAATCAAGTTGGTTTCATCCCAGAGAAGCTCGGATGGTTCAATGTATGACAATATATCAATGTAACTCACCAAATAAATAAACTGAAAAAAAAAACATTTGATTATCTCATTAAACGCTGAAAAAGCATTTGACAAAATATAACACCCCTTCATGATAAAGGTCTTGGAAAGATCAGGGATACATGGTATGTATCTAAATATAATAAAAGCAATATACAGCAAGCCCACAGCCAACATCAAATTAAATGGAGAGAAACTCAAAGTGATTTCACTAAAATCAGGAATAAGACAAGGCTGTCCACTCTTTCTGCATCTATTCAACATACTCAAAGTTCTAGTTAAAGCAATAAGAAAAAATAAGGAGATCAAGGGGATACAAATTGGAAAGGAAGAAGTCAAACTTTCACTATAAGCAAAGATTAAGATAGTATTAAGTGACTCCAAAAATTCTAAGAGGGAACTCCTACAGCTGATAAAATCTTTCAGTAATGTGGCAGGATACACGATTCAACTCAAAATAATAAGTAGCCCTCCTATATACAAATGATAAAGGGACTGAAAAAAAATTCAGAGAAACATCACCCTTGTCAATAGCCATCAGGAAAATGCAAATCTAAAAGACTCTGTGATACCATTTTATACCAGTTAGAATGGATAAGAACAAAAACACCAATGATAGTTTATGCTGGAGAGGATGAGGACTAAGGTGAACATTCATCCATTGCTGGTGGGAATGCAGACTTGTACAATCACATTGGAAATCAGTATGATAGTTTCTGCAAAAATTAGAAACAGCATACCTCAAGACCCAGCAATACCATTCTTGGGCATATGCCCAAAGGATATTCAATCATATTACAAGGACATTTGCTCAACTATATTCATAGCAGCATTATTTGTAATAGCCAGAACCTAGAAACAACCTAGATGCCCCTTAACTGAAGAATGGATAAAGAAAATGTGGTACATCTACACAATGGAGTACAGGGGTAAAAAGCATTAACATCTTGAAATTTGTAGGCAAATGGGTGGAACTAGAAAAAGCCATCCTGAGTGATATAATCCAGGCTTAGAAAGACGAACACAGTATTTACTCCCTCATAAATGGATATTAGTTATAAAGCCAAGGATAATGAGCCTTTAGTTCATGACCCTAGAGAAGCTAGGTAACAACAAGAACCCTAAGAGAAACATACATGGATCCCCCTGGGAAGGGGAAACAGTCAAGCTCTCCTGAGAAAATTAAGAGCATGGGAGTCAGGGCATATGGTAAGGTAGAAAGGGGAGGGGAAAAGAGGAGCGGGGAGGAGAACATGAGGGAATGGGATGGTTGAGATGGGGGAAGGACAGAGAAGGAGAACAAGGAAAGAAATATAATTGAGGGAGCCATTAAGGGGATAGCAAGAAACCTGGTACTAGGGAAATTCCTAGGAATTCACAAGGATGACCCCAGCTAAAACCCTAAGCAGTAGTGGAAAGGGGAGGGTCTTGGCCCTGCCTCAAAGCAATGTGCTAGATTTTGTTGACTCCCCATGGGAAGTCTTATACTCTCTGAGAAGTGGATGGGGTTGGGGGAAGGTGGAGGAAGAGGGAGGAGGGAAGGAGTGGGAACTGGGATTGGTATATAAATTTTCAACTAAATAGGAAAAAAAAAGAAAAGAAAAGAGTACACCCAAGATAGAGTGTCAGGATCATCCAGAGTTCACCAAGGGCTGTGATGACAAAAGGCTTAGAACAAAATATTTCAAACAGCTCTTGTTGGAGTCATTCTTTAGGATCCTGAGATATCAGCTTTCATTATTGTGTAGTTTTCTAAAACTTATAGCATGTTCCACTAATCAGTTATTGGTGTAAGGGCAGTCCAAACGTCAAACAAAGACTGTTTGACCCCCTTTGTTCAAGTCAGTCAAGGAAGCAACGAAGAGATATGATTAAAGAATCAAATTGTCAGTGGCACACACCTTTATTCCCAGCATTTGGGAGGCAGAGGCAGGTGAATCTCTGTGAGTTCTAGGCGAGCCTGGTCTACGAAGCAAGTTCCAGGACAGGCTCTATAGCTACAGAGAAATCCTGCCTCAAAAAACAAATGAGAAAGAGAGAGAAAGAAAGAGAGAGAGAGAGAGACAGACAGACAGAGAGAGAGAGACAGAGAATGAAATTGACCCATTCTGTCGGGCATGTAAATAAACATTGAAAAAACTCACTATAATTGCTAACTGTGATTATTTTACACATTTTTAACAGTCCTTCAACAGTGCTCCCCACCTGAACAGTGTTTAGAGCAAGGGCTTCTTCTCTCTACCTTATATCAGTATAAAGAAATTATTTCCAACTTCTCTGAATTCCTTCATATGTATATTCTAAACCAACAACCATGTTCTTCCAACATACAATCATTCTGTTTACCATTTACATTACTTTTTATAGACATGTAGATTTATTGCATAATGTATTCACCTATAAACAATGTTTAGCTTATTACAAATGGATGTAATGAGAGCTGTGCAGTTTCTGTGCCTCTATGTCCTTTAGACTCTTCTTCATATTTGTGAGATCTCCTATCAGTTGTAGATTTTATATGTCCGTTGCCATTGTTGCACATGATATGAATGCAAAGTTTTATAATTTTAACATAAATGGACATTTTATTTGATTTTAGAGTTTAGTTATATTGAATATAGGAATTTTTGCTCAGTGTCTCTTGACTTTTAATCTATGCACACTTCAATGTGATATAAACTGAGAGCTAAATTGCTGAATCACAAACTCTCATATTCACTTTTAATAAGGCTCCATTACTTTTCAAAGTGTGTCAATTTAGTACCTCACAGTAAGTACACTGAAGTTCCAGCCTGTCTAAATCTCTGCACGTATTTAGTATTCTAGTCTATCACTTTTCTGATCACATAGTGCTGCAGTAATAATCCAGGTATTTTCAATTGTTATTTCCATAATATCTAATAATGTTGGATAGATGCACTTTCATAAAATCACAAGCTTCTTGGACATCCCCTTTGGAGAAGTATCTGTTTATATTTCTTTCTGGTCAATTTTCTGTGTGACTATTTTCATTTCTTATAGATTTGTAGAAGTTCTCCATATTCTAGTTATTAGCTTGGTGTAAACTATATGTGAGGGAGCTAGCTTTAACATTTTAATTTCTGAATGATTTCAAGGAATAAAATTAAGTCAAATTAGCAAGTATTCCCTTTGTATTTAGAACCCTTTTACTTTATAAAAATCTTCCAACCCAATGTTATAAAATCATTCTTCTATATTACTTTTTGAAAAAGTTTTTATTTTGTTTTATATTTTGCCCTTTGCTCCATCCAAATGCCATTTTATGGTATATAGTATAGGATAATTTTATTTTCTTCCCACCTTCTAATACAATTATTTCTCTCAGTCACACACTTGGCCTATTCCTTCACTTGATATAGATCTCTGCTTTATGTTGTCTTTTCAGTGAGACTCTACTGGCTATCCCAATGAACACTACAACTTGTGCCTACTGTGCAGACACTAATGTAGACTATAGGTCTTCATTCCAATATAGCAGTCCATACAGTTTAGTATTTAATGTATGTTTTGCTATTGGAAGGTAAGCATAAGGAAGGTTGAAATATCTGACTATTTTATTCAGTCATCAAGTACCTAGAAGGTTGCTGGGCCAGAATAGGTAATCATTACTTTTTCAGGTTAATTAATAAGTAAAATGAGACAGAACACTCTATTCAAGCCAGTACCTGTACTTCTTTGTCTAATTGTGTAGTTCATCGAATTGGTATCCAGTGAAATTTTGAATAGAGTTCATTTGACCATTTGTGATAGTTTTAATACCACTTATAGAATATTTACAAGTAAATATTGGGGGGGAAAACCTTTAGAGTACCCAAAACTACTCTTTGCACAACTAGGTTCCTGTGCCCTGACAATTCATTTCCAGAATGCTTTAAGACATTAATTTTGTGCTAGAAGATGTGTGACAGTCTAGTCCTAGGGACAGGAGTAGAGTTTTCCTTACCTTCAAAGAGTTTGTAGTTTGATAGCAAACAGTCCAAGAATCATAAAACGGAGTCATATAAATTCAACTCCAGGTGTCAAGTTTAAGATAGGGCTCCAACAATGTTGGACTAATTGAAGAGAAAGCTTAAAGGACCAAAAGATTCTTGAAGCGTGGGAGGAGGCCCTCAACCACAATCTCCAGAATTCTCTTATGACTTGTGTTAGTGTCTGAGTCAGCCCATTATCAAGGGCTTAAATAAATCCCTAAGGGTAGATGGCACAGGATTTGAATGACTCTTGAGTAAACCTTCTTTAAAGACCTGTGTACCAAGTCAGAGATGTAGTGTGAGCATTAGTTCACTTAATTGCTACTTTCTTCTTTTTTTTTCCCCCACGATTTAATATCTTTATTGTTCCCTCAGAAATTTCAGTCCTTCTGTATGGAGATATTTTTTTCTTCTGTTTACCCTTTAGAATTCTTCTTCTTCTTCTTCTTCTTCTTCTTCTTCTTCTTCTTCTTCTTCTTCTTCTTCTTCTTCTTCTTCTTCTTCTTCTTCTTCTTCTTCTAGGTGAGGATCTATCTGCTGGTGGCAAAGCAAGTTTTTGCCTGTCTGAAATATCTTTGTTTCAACTTCATTTTTCAAAATTTTTTCTACCAATTGGCTAACTATATATTGAGCACCTGCTATATATTAGGCTGTTTCACATTATTTGCATAGGTAAGCTCATAATGTTTTCCTTATCTTTTACAATAAAATGATCACTTCTACTATTTTCATGCTTATATGAGGGGATAAAGATTCAGAAACGTGAAAATGTTTGCTTAAAGTTTTACTACTTTAAGTGGTAGAGATGGGCTTATGTGCCCTGGTAGCCTGTTATGAGATCAAAGTCTTGATCTCTCATTCCTGCCTTAATTTAGATGACTAACTCATTTATTTATGAAGTAGCTAGTTACTAAATGTCATTTATGTTTTTAGTGTGATAGTAAGATCTGGGACATTGAGTAAATTGAATATCTCTTTTCAGACTATCAGACAAACCATTGCCCATATGCAGAGAGGGGGAGGGTTGAAGAGGGGAGAGGAGAGCCAGGGAGGGGAGCAGAGAAAAATGTAGAGCTCAATAAATATCAATAAAAAATGTAAAAAAAAAGAAAGACAAGAAAGGGCTAAGTGAAGTAGGGGCTGGAAGTAAGATAGAGGAAGGAGTATGGGGAAGGATAAATAACATTAAAGATCCTAGAGAATGGGGAAAAAAAGATACTTGAACCTTGGAAAGGACCAGACCGATCTAAGCATCAAATACTGAAAGTATTTGATAGCATTGTCGCAAAGCACATAGATCTCTATAACCAGGTGTTTATAAATATTGATATTATTTCATTAAAAGTCCTGGGATTAAATCATCATGTTAAAGACATTTCTTTGTTGTAATTTGGCATTTCTTCTAAACTCTTTTTGATATCTTTCTTTTTCTTTGATCCAAGAAGTGTGAAAAATTCATTTGTAAGGTAAAGGTCTAAGCATGCCCCAGTTATGACAATTTGAATTATGATTTGAAGAGAAACTTTAAAAAGAGCTCTTTAGTTTATTTCATATACAATCAAGCCAGATATGGCAACTCATGAATGTACTATGAGTATTTGAGAGATGCATGAGGGTTTCCATGAGTTCAGACTCAGCCAGAACTACATAGTAAGTCCTAGGTCAGTCAGGTATAGAAAGTAAGACCTTGTTTTCAAAAATAATACAAAGCAAAATAAACCGAACGTAAAACAAAGAAACATGCAAAAACAAAGCAAGATCAGCAACAACAGTAACAAAACCACAAAAACTAGTAAATGAACTAAATGCTTGATTTACACATACATTTTAAGTGTATAAATGATGAGGAAATAGGCCAAAAAACAAAACAAAACAAAACAAAAAAATCAAAACCCCATCTTGTGTAGTCGCTCAGAATAAGGCAGCCCTGTCCATAGTTTTGATCTCTAAGTGGTGACACATTGAAGTAGAAAAAAATGAGGAATATACATTCAAGCAAATCATGTTTTGTGATAATAAAATCTGGAGGCTGGGAAGAAAGTCTGTTAAATATCTATTCCTTCACACTCTAATTATACCAGGGTCCAGTGTCCTTATCTGTAAATTGGGGCAGTGCAGTCATAGGAAGCTGTACCTCAGGGTTATTGTTCATTAACTAGACTAAGTCAGTGTAAGTAAACTGTTTTGACTCTGGTACTAACAGTCTGTTGTTTATATTATTGCTAATTATAAATATTAAATGTTCATTTTAAGAAAGGGCTATTATTATTAGATGTAGGAAAAACCTACAATTCAATCATTTTTTGGAGTTTTGATTGCTAAATGTCATTTTTTTTCTTGCTTTGCATGCAAGAGAATTACTCAGAGCTGAAAGCCAAGCGTCAGTTAGAGAGCAGCTGTGAATTCAGTGCAAGGTTGTGAAGAGGGGCTTAAAACTTAAGTGTCTGGACATGTTTATTAAATTGTAGTCAGCATCTCCATGTAGATTCTATTATTTCTACAATACTGCATTTTCTGTCAGGATGAATACAACCTCTCTTATCTCAAAACAGAAGCTCTCCAGCTGTGGGGCTCTGGAACACTATTCTTAAACATTTCATACAGACGTAGTGATAAGAAAGACAACACTACAGCATCTAACTTAGCTGCTCAGAAGAAAAGCTTGCACTGTCATGTGTGGCAAGGATGATTGTTAGTTTTAGTCAAAGACAATCTAATAGCTTAATGAGGTCACTGGCATTAGCTGGTTTAGTCCTCCAGCAAATTGCTATTATGGGAGTGTATTTTTCACATATTAGAATATTTTTCACATATTAGAATATTTGTCCTGGAGAACCCAAGCAACATGCCAAGAGAATTTCTGGAATTCTATTAAAGGTATTCTCAGTTCCTATAGCCTATAGATTTTTTTGTTTGCTTGCTTTTTTGTTTTTGTGTTTGAGATAGAGATTTTCTGTGTAACAGTTTTGTTTGTCTTGGAACTAACTCTGTATATCAAGCTGGCCTCAAACTCACGGAAATCAGCCTGACACTGTCTCTCAAGTGCTGGGATGCAAGGCGTGCTCCACTACTGCCTGGCTTCTATATAGTTGGTTTTGTTTTTTGATTTTGGTTTTTGGCTTTAGTTTGTGTGTGTGATAGAAACACCAGTCTCCTTTTTAACCTTCCATTTGTATGAATCTTTTGTCTTACTCTTTTCTCCACTCCCTCATGACAATGATTGTATTTTTGTTTTCTAATGTTTAGATGTTGGTGGGAGGCCAGTAGTTCATTCTTGGTTGCCCAGACCCGAAATAAAAACACAGAAACTATGTTATTTGCAATACTGGTTGGCTAATGGCTTAAGCAGATTGCAAGCTAGCTCTTATATCTTAAATTAACCCATTTCTATTAATTTATGTATTGCCCTGTGGTTGTGGCCTACCAGTAAGGTTGCATCCAGCATCTGTCTCCTGAGGTGACTCCATGGTTTCTCCTAGACTCCACCTACTCTGTCCCAGCATTCAGTTTAGGTTTCCACCTAGCTCTACTCTGCCCTATCACAGGCCAAAGTAGCTTCTTTATTCATTAACCAATAAAAGCAACACATACAGAAGGACTTCCTACATCATTTAGAGGTTCCTGAGATTAGTAATCACATTCCATCTTAATTTTTAAACACAAAAAATACTGTTTGTTGACTGATCATAGTTTCAACTTTCTGATTTATTGGCATCTCATAATTCACTTCTTGGATAGTTTCTCTAACTTTAGTAAAACATTTGTTTATTAACAAGCCAGAAACCTTCCACTTGCCCAACAAGAGACAATTTTTCAGGTTTGGCTGTAAGAATAAAAGAACTTAGGATGTAAAGTAAGGGCCTGGAGTTGTTAAGAGTGGTTTGTTGTTCAGTTCAGTTGTTAAGAGTGTTTGCTATTTTTGCAGAGGATGAGAGTTCAGTTCCTAGCCCCAGCTATCTGTAACTTTAGCTGTGGAGATCTAATGCACCCTTCACACTTCTGAGAAACCTAGTACATATGTACACACACACACAATAATGCATATAGTCAATAAATGAATCTTAAAAAATATGTAATCTAAAATTTTAAATATAATTTTGACTAACATTTGTCTTTGTCTCCTGTTACATATCATATAAAAACTTTGCTCATAGAAATGGCAGGCAGCTACTTTTATAATTATTTTTTAAACTTCATAGTTTAGCCTTGCTAACATAGTACACTCAGTATTTGTTAGTAATGAATGACACATTCTTGGGTGACAAGTATGTACATGGAAGGGAATATTTGCGTTATTGGTGGCTATTATCTTTTTAGTAAGATTGTAAGGTCTTTGTAACCATGAAGATGGTAGTTGATTAATTTTATATCTCTCCTAAAAATTACTGGCTTATTAAACAGCTAGTAGTTGAATTAGTTATTTTTTGATTTGTAGGAAAACAATCATCTAAAATAACTGTGATTGTTATTATATATGTGGGTCAAAAATTCAACAATTATTTGGCTAGAATTCTCTTCATAAGATTACAGTCTAACATAGTCAGGAGGTTTGAATCACTTGGAAGTATGACTGAAATAAGAGACTTTTCTTGCAAGATGGCTCCCTGAGTAATGGTAAGTTGACACTGACTGTTGGTTAGAGACTCTGTGTCTTACTGTAAGACATGCCACATGTAAGAGACAGTTAGCTTGTTCATGTTATCTGACCTGAAGGGATAGAACCCAGAGACTTAGGATATGAGTGCTATTGTTTTTTCTTTCTTATCTCCTCTTAGAAATTCCATTCTGTTATCTACGTGATTGACAATACCCAATCCTGACTCAGTGACAAAGAGACTCTTTAAAGACATATGTACCAGAAAGTGAGGAACATGCAGGTACCCTGAAGAGTACCACACTGAGAGAGTTGCCATTGGGATTCAGATGCTGACACACTTTCCAACTCTCACCAAATACCCAGCAGCATAAATCTCAGTCAGGCAAAAAAAATCAGAAAAGTGGCTTATTTTTAAGTATGTGAATTAGAGTTTCAAAACACTCACCTATATTTCTTATTTGTTAAGACGAAATTTAATTTCTATTGGCTTAGACAAGGAGATGAATGATAGATTTATGTAAAAGAACTTTTGGGAGTGTACCTAAGTGCTCAGATGAATCTTTCAGGTCAAATTGCATTTCTGTATCCTGGTTATGCCTTATTGGACTCCTGCTATGATGGAAAAATGGCAGATGAATACTGAACCATGTCATTTGTGTACATGTCTATTAATGGTAGAGTAGTTTCCTAGTTGACTCATCCTTCTGCTGAATAGGAAGATGTTGATCTAAATGTGTAGGTTATTTAGGACCCAGCTAAAGAGTAAGGCTACTAACATGGTGGGAACATGTTGGAAGGGTCCACAGTGTAGCCCAGAGGGGCAGAAACTTACATTTATTGTAAATAGGATTTCTGATTTGGGGTAACCAGATACATACATATATATACATTACAGAAAGGGGAATATCTAGCACTGCTTCTGTAAAAAAATATTATTTTCAAAATATATGTGCCATTTTAAAATATTTTGTAATGACTATATTATTCTATTGTAATATTATTACAAATTGAAGCTAATTATTATTTTTTAACTTTGAAAAGAAAGCATTTAATTGGAGGTTTGATTACAGTGAGGTAAAATAGTTTTTTAGTTATTTGAATTTTTTTACATATTTGGACAATGTGATGGTTAGTTTTTTTCAGTCTGACAAAACTTTGGGTCATCTGGGAAGAAGAAACCATAATTCAAACAATGCCTCCATCAGATTGGCTTATAAACTAGTCTGTGGAAAATTTTGTTGATTGATCATTGATGAAGGAGTGATCTATCCTACTGAAAGTCATACCACCCCTGGGTGGATGGTCTTGGATTATTTTTTAAAAAGGAGGCTGAATATGAAATGAGGAGTAAGACAATTTGTAGCATTCCATCATGCGTGATCCTTTAGTTCCTGGGACAGCTACAGGTTCTTGCCATAAGTTCTTTCTCTGACTTCCCTTCATAATAGACAGTAAGTCATGACATGAAATATACCCTTTCCTCTTCAAGTTGATTTTTGTCAATATTTTATCATTGTAATAGAAAACAAAGTAGGATAGACAAGGGCAATTCTCATTACTTTATAAGAAATTCTACAAATAGAGTTATTCAATACCTAAAACACAATTAGAATTAATTTACTTTATTTTCTTTTCATTAGATGGTAGGATCCTTACATATTTATGACTTGCCTCTTCTTTCTCCACTTTCAGTGTTTCCAGTACCCCTGCAACACACAGCAAAATCAGTAGGAATTGCAGAGTAGATAGGTAAGATTCATTATTATCATTAATACTCCATGGCATTTTGTCCAGTGTGTAGTTATCATGGTGATCAATAAGTGGTATCCATCTGCCCTATGGAGCCACTCACACATCACATTAACAAGTGTCCATTGCCATTTCAACCTACATCATTTTCCATATATTTCATTTTATAGGCCAGATGTGAGACTTTTTTGATGGCTTATTTATTTCTCTGACACAAACCTCCATGTGTTAGAATAAAAGTGACCCAGGATCTGCTTTATTGCTTGGTAGTTACACGGTCTTTTTCAGAGTTTATAATCTCTAGAGCTTGCAGTTTGTCCTAAATCAGAAAATATTTATAGTGTCTACTTCCTATTAAAGTGAAAGGATTGAATAAATTAATGAACGTAGATCCCTGAGAACAGTTATGCACATGCGGAAAGCTCAACCACACATGGGAATTCTACCATTGCTTTACAAAAAGATAAGCAGATGTCAGAGATAAGCTATAATGCTATTATATACTCAACATTACATTACAGTGGGAAATCTAAGTGATATCTAATTTTCAGTGATAAGATTGTTTAGTATTTACTACAGGGTAAACACTTTGAATTCAGAGATCTAATTTGGTAATTGTTGTTGCCATTTCAAAGCTGTGTGATTTTAAATAATTTAATTTGCCCCTTGTATTACTTATATATTCTGCATAATAGATTATCATTAACTGGCTTAGAGTAACATATATTAATATATTCATTATTTCATTGTTTTGTGTGGCAAGGAACTGGGACAAGTTGTTTCTGGGAGGCCCTCCATTCACTGCTTCATGTTTGGGTTCTCATGAGAGGCTGTACTAGAGGACTTCCAAGGATCTTGTGATTGGAAGAATTAATTTACTTGTATCTACAGTATTCACAACAACTTGCTTCTTCAAGGCTACCAAGGGAGTCAGTTTGCTAGGAAGATGGACCTTAAATGATGTCATGACATCACCTTTGAAATATTCTACTAGGTAAGAATCCACTATCTAGTATACACTAAAGAGGATGTCAGATTGGACAAAGAACATGTGTTTGATGTAAAAATGAGTTGACTGCATTGCCTAAGTTTTCATTTCTTCTGTGTAGATAGTGATGTGGTTCTTTTTTTT
>PVIU01020294.1:0-34369 GCA_004026605.1 Ondatra zibethicus
CAGGAGGGATGGGGGTGGGCCTTGGACTTCCAACAGGGCAGGGCACCATGCCCTCTTTCAAGGAAGAAGGGGGAGGGAGGAGGGGTGGGGGGGTAGTGGGAGGGGACTGGGAGAAGGGGAAGAAAGGAAAAAAATTTATTTCTTTAATTATGTTCTTGAATGGAAAAAATAAAACAAAACAATGTATGGAAAAAATAAAAAAATGGAAAAAAAATAAAGGGTCTATGCTTATTTTGGCAAATCTTTTGTTCTTCACCATAAGCTATTGTAGTAACATATAAATTCTATGAAAACTTTTTGATAGTTTTATGAGAATTGCATTATATTAATAGGTTACCTTATAATCCATAAAAGAATTATTTCATTGTGTGTTGTGGAATATTAGTTAAAGATGTGTTACTTTCATTTGTGCTCTGGAATATTTGTTTAATGATGCAAAGCTGTGTTACATTCTTTTATTTTGCGTTTGTTTAACTCCATGAAGTTGTGTTACCTTGTCTAAAACACCTGATTGGTCTAATAAAGAACTGAATTGTCAATAGCTAGGCAGGAGAGGGATAGGCAAGGCTGCCAGGCAGAGAGAATAAATAGGAAGAGATTAGCAGGGAGAGGATCAAGAATAGGAGGCAAGGAGGATGCCAGGGACCAGTGTCCCAGCCACACAGCTGGATGCAGAGCAAAAAGGAAAGAAAAGATATACAAAAATAGAGAAAAGGAAAAGCCCAGAGACAAAAGTAGATGAGGTAATTTAAGTTAAGAAAAGCTGGCAAGAAATAAGTCAAGCTATGCTCAGATATTCATAAGTAAGAACAAGTTGCTGGAAATTTATTTGGGAGCTGGTTTGCAGGGTCTCCAAATAGTAAAAAGTTGAAAAAAAAAGCAACTATAATTTTGGATTACAATTTCTCCCTTCTAGGAACAGATTTATCTATACTGTAATCTGAAGCCCCTCTAAAATTAATATTAAATATTAAAGATGTACTTTTATTTATGTGTATGCATGTGTGTTGGTGTGAATTGTGTACATGAGTGTAGCTGCCTAGGATGAAGGCCAAAAGACACTGAGCTTAAAATTCCCTAGAGGATTGTGATCTGACTGACATCGGTCCTAGGAACCAAACTCAAGAGCAGCATGCTCACTTCACTTCTGAAGCATCTCTCCAGCACATAGAGTGTGATGTTCATATATAACTTTCAAACTATTATTTTTATAGTTGTTTATATCAATATGATGATCAGAAAAGATCGTTATTGCATTTAAATATTGACTGATTTTTCTAAACTCACTTTATTTTCAAAAACCTTGCTAAAATATTTTAAAAATTTATTAAAAAATTTAATTAAAAAGAAATTAAAAATAATTTTCCTTGACATTTTAATGTAATGACACCATTTCCCCTTTATTTTCCTCTCTCCAACTTCTCCCATGTATCTTCATGCTCTGGATAAAATTTGTAGCCTTTTTTTCTTGTTACATATATACATGTGTTGCTAAATTTTTATTTCTAGTATACTTTCTGTAGGTTAAATTGTATTTCCTGTGCTTCCAAATTCATGATTTGTCAGTAAGGTTCATTTGACCTGTTATTTCAGCCGTCTATGGTGTATTTCCTTTGCTTGGTTTATTGTTTTGGCTCATGTGATGGTTAACTTTGCTTATCAGCTTTCCTGGACCAAAATACACTAAAAGGCAGGCCTCTGTGCAAACTAGGAACTAACTATTTAGCGGCTTAGATCATCTGAAGTGGGAAGACTCCGTGTAAATGTGGGTGGCGTCTTCCAGTAGCAACCCAGATGAAAGGAGTTCAGTGATTAAAAAAAAAAACCAGTCTGTTTCTTGCTTGCTTACTTCTGATCTCTTAATATTATTTACACCATCTTAACCTTCCTAATGCTCTAATCGTTTAACACAGTTCCTCATGATATGGTGACCCCCAACTGTAAAATTCCTTCATTGCTACTTCACCACTATAATTTTGCTACTGTTATGAAATATAATGTACATATCTGATATGCAGAATATCTGATATGTGACCTCAAATGGGTCACAACCCCCAGGTTGAGGACCACTGATCTATCTTGTTGCTACTGCATTCCTTCACTAATAAGCAGTTTCTTTGGGATTACCACTTTGGACTGAAGACTAGTGGCTCTGCAAGAATTCTCCTGGGCTTCAGTGCTAGATTAGTAGCTGTTGTGTTTGCAGCCTCTCTGATGTGAAGACAGTCATTGCTAGACTACCCAGACTTAATCACTTAAGCCAACCCCAAAACAATCTCCATTAAATACATACTCATTCTATTGATTCCATCCTTCTAAAGAACCATGAATAGTACAACCTGGTTTCCCCTTAAGGCACAGGCTGCTTTGACAATATTGTTCCTGTTGCTCATAGAAATTTTCCAGAATCATCCTTGTCACTCTCTACCATGGTGAATTTAGTCCATAGATCTTCTGGTGTTCAGACCTGTGACACAATTGCCAGACCTATCTACTTCTGTACTCCGTATGGCTCCTCTGACAACTTTTGTTTGGAGCCTAGTCACATAATTTAGTTTGAGGTTTGTATCACAGGAATTTTTGAAGTGTGGATATTTTGTTCTAATATTACTGGAACTTATAAAAAGTTTTAACCTCTTGAATTCATTTCAGCAATCTAAGTATCCTTGCGGGAAATAAGTGATTTGTATGTGAGGCGATGCATATACTAACCAGATTAATTCAATTACTTTAAATATATGAATGTTTTAGAATATTAGATTGTATTCTTACACATACATATGACAATTAAAAATAATTTGTGACCAATTTAGCACCAACCCTTTAAAAAACAAATAAATGCAAACACACAGATGTGCATAAGTACATATCTACATATGAAGATATATATGCAAATATACTATGCTCGTACATAAACATGTATACCATATAAATTTAAATCAAGTATAATTATATTCCATTTTAAAAATTTTACTCAATTATTTATATCCTATTAGAGTAAATACTCAGTCGTTATACCCATATTACCTATTGAGATGTTAAGACACTTCCTGATCTTTGACATCAGAGAGTCTCCCTCCAATCTACTGTTGATGTTCCAGACTGCATATTGGTACCCTCAGCTCTCCATTGCGACCTACTCGACTTCACAAGGAAACTTCAAATAAAAGACTCATTTCTGGTCCAGCAAGGGGCTTGAAGAATCATACTTCAAAGCTGGGGATAGCTCAGCGATAGATCAGTTAGCTCACATACTCAAGGTCTGGGTTTGATGTTTAACACCAAACCAAACCAAACCAAACCAAATCAAACCAAACCAAACCATACCAAACAGCCCCAAACAGTAAAAACCCAATCTAAAACAAAACAAAGGAAGCAAAGAACCATACTCGAATGTACTGCTCTTAGCGACAACTGTGCTAGGTGCTTAAATGCCAAATGCTGCTTTAGAAATTCATTTGCAGAAAAATACCATCTGCCTTTATCCTGGTTATAGCACCATTGTCTTTAAGTACAGTATGTATAATTATGTGCTTACATTTTCAATGTTTATATTGCCATATGATTTCTATAAATCTGAATCATTTGCATTGATGTGGTAGGATTTGTTCCCAACTGTACATTAGTCCAATGTATATTCTATGAATGAAAAATAAGGTGATTTCTAATTTTTCATTACCATATTCATTAGATATGTATATTCGTGTTTGAGACTGGGTTTTGCCATGCAACACAGGCTAGTCTGATACTCAATAAAAACCTAGACTTTCCTATAGTCTCTATATGATTAGAATGAACATATCTTATATATTCCCTTGTTCACTTATACCAGAGTCATTATCTATCAAGTTTGTAGATTGTTTTGTTTCATTTTGTTCTTATTTATTGCATATGCATATGTATGTAGAATGTATGAATGTCTGTTTGCATGTATGTTGATATACATTTACATGAAGGTTCAAGTGCATGTGTGTGTGGTGTGTGTGTACACACATGGAGGCCCAACATCAATCTTCCTGTTTGACTTTTCACCTTATATTCTAAGGCATGGTCTCTTGCTTACATAAGAACTCAGTTTCAACTGGCCTGTCTTGCCAGTTTGCTCCATAATTACTTGATTCTGCCTCCAGTGTGCTTGGGTTAAAAAGGGCTGATATGCCCATGTGACTTGTACATGGGAATCATCCTAAACCCCCATCCAGCCCCTTATCATGACATAAGAAAAGGGTAAAAATCATTTAGAAAACCAGAGGTCATATTAGTTGATTGCAATCTAAAATCTAAACTCAGTAAAGTTTCCAGTAGACTTACTTGAGCATAGAGGACTGGCACAAACTTGTTCACTTGACTGATGAAAAACGACTAGTGTTTAACATCAGTCCAACTGCAGGCTGGCCTCACAAAGGGATATGTGGCAGATACGTTGGGCACCAATTTGTAGTAGGAAGTCGCTTGTTTGTTCCCGGCTACTCAGCCCCCAAATAATCACATAGAAACTGTATTAATTAAATCACTGCTTGGCCCATTAGCTCTAGCTTCTTATTGGCTAACTCTGAACATCTTAATTTAACCTATCTTTATTAATCTGTGTAACGTCATGTAGCTGCGACTTGCCAGATAAAGTTCAGTCCAGTGTTTGTCTGTGGCGGGGCTACATGTCTTCTCCTAACTCCGCCTTCTTTCTCCCAGCATTCACTTGAGTTTTTCCTGCCTAGCTCTGCTCTACACTATCACAGGCACAAAACAGCTTCTTTATTAACTATAATGTGAAGGCCAGCTTGCTGGGGTTTCTGTCCTGCTCAGTTCCCACAGCCGGCAAGCCCCAAAGAAAATCACACAGAGAGTCTACATTAGGTTATAAACTGATTGCCCAATTAGCTCAGGCTTCTTACTAGCTTTTGTACCTTATATTAACCCATTATTCTTATCTATGTTAGCCACATGGCTCAGTACCTTTTTCCACAGGGCAGGTCACATCCTGCTTCTTCTGTGGTCTGAGCAGGACTGGGAAAGAGCTTCCTTCTTCCCAGAATGCTCCTGTTATTTTCGCCCTGCCTCTCTTTCCTGTCTGGCTGACCTACCTATACTTTCTGCCTGGCCAATCAGCATTTATTTAAAACATGATTGACAGAATACAGACAATTATCCTGCACCAATTAACCAATGGTATTCACAGCATACAGAGGGGAATCCCACATCAGGACTATGTTTCAAAACTCCAGAGGCTTGAAGGAAAAGGTCTGTCTTTGTGTCCCTCAGAAAGTTGTCACCGATTGCCCCTGTGGGTCTGTGAATGTCCCATCACATTGAATATCAATATTTCAATTTTCCCTTGAAAAATGAAGCCTCAGTTTTGATGTGGTTTGAGCTTTTAGCTTCTATAAACAGGATGATTTCACATCTGCTGGCATGCACATGTTGAATACCTAGGTCTGGCCTGTTTTATGGCATGTCTGAGTCAGCTTGCCTTGACTTCCCATATCCTTCAAGGTGTGCCTGTATGCATGTCCATGCCTGAGTATATGTTTAAAAAGAGTTTATGCACAGGAGCCTGTGGACACTAGAAAAGGGTCTCACATCCCTGGAACTGCAGTTACAGGGAGTTTTTTTTTTTAGCAGCCATATTGGTGCTAAATGGGGAAATAGACCCTGTTCATTGCAAGCAATGAGAGTACTTAACTGCCTGTCATCTCTCCAGCTTCTCCATTGTGGTCTCAATGACTTCACCATCCTACATTCTCCCCCAAAGTGGTTCATGTTTCTATCAACACAGAGTTAGCTTGATCTTTCACAACATGAGTATTTGAAAACTAAGATAAACTTATTTTTATATGAAGCTGTAGTTTTATAATTCCTAGTAGATTTAAGCATTTTGGTCTTTTGCTTATTCTGTTTGTTTTATGCTGGTAAATTAACTTTTGAAGTTTTTTTTTATAAGCTTTTCATTGGGTATTATCTGTGTCTTCACTATTTGTAGGTTTTGTACATATGTGAAAAACAATATACTATATATTAAAAACAAAAATAAGATTTTGTAATGTGAATTGCAACATTATCAGTCAGTCTTAATAAAGCTAATAAACTTGACTATCTTGAGTTCTACCAAACCATCTTAAATCCTAATAATATGTTAAATTACGCTATTACTGAAAGTAATACTTTCCAATGCTAAAGGTTTTATTCAGTTATTGTTTACAGGTACAGATCTCTTAACCTACTAATTATTTCTTTTTTTCAGAACCTTTTGCTGAATTATTTTAGTCATGTTAAGTTTTTGCCCACTTGGCAACTTGTTTTCTTCTCTCCCATATAGCATTACTAGAGAAATGAAATATCTTTTATTTTTTCTGACATGCTGTTCTTCTTCTTCTCTCTCTTTTTAAGTTGAACCTGCAGGGTTGGTGGCCAGTGATTGTGTGGTCCCATACTTCTTTCCCAGTATGATAGTCATGCTTGAGAATGAAAAGGGATTCCTTCCTGTTCGTAACCTAAAACATTTATTAATGTGTGCGTATTGACTCTGAAAGGTTTTTGCTCCCATACCTTTGCCTGGCCTAGTCTGTCAATGGAGAGGTATATACGAACCCATTCTAAATATTTAAAATGTAATATATACAGGAATAATTTTAGCATTGCTGTCTAGAAAGGTCAATTATCTTAATATTTCTGTCCTCATGTTAATAAATGGCATTGGTATTGGTTTTAATTTCTTTCACATTTTGTTTAGTATTGAACTCAAGATTAGGAGCTACTTAATGTGAACTGGCCTTTCCCCTATTTGTCTCCTTCTGTTTAAATAGAGAGTTGTTATCCTACGAGGATTTTTTAAATTGTATTTCTTCCATGGCATCAAAATGTCCACATATCAGCTTGTCATTCCCAAGGTGCAACAGTGCCCAATCAGCTGTGAGTGCTCCCAATTGACCCCCAACCGGCACAGAATGGGCCAAAACACACCTCAACCACAGCATTTCCTGGCCGGCAGGGGGAGCTTCTGCTTCTATGAGTCAAGTGGTCTGGGTTGTCTGTTGGTCATGCTTAATCTTAGAGCAGCCATCAGAACTACTGAAGACTGACTGCTACACACAGCATGCTAAATTATACCCATACAGACACTCCCAAATTTCAATATCATTTCTGTTTTTTCTTTCCAAAGCTTCCCCAGATTTCCCTATGAGTGCTGCTACATATATTAGGTACACATTGCCTTCACCTTCCTTTAAAGATTCTACAATCAGTAAAGCCAATGTGCCATGCCACTGGACTGCACACAGGATGCTTAAATCATGTTATATTTTTGTGTTAACTGTCTCAACAAAAAAAGACAAGGAGCAAGCATGTTTGTAGTGGTAACTTTGGTCATATGGGTGTGCAGTTCATCTGTTTACAGTTTTAATTTTCAAGCATTTTATAATGAGAATTCACTGATTTGTAGAATTAAGGCAAAAAAAAGTCAGAAAACAGGTTTAAATTAAAAATGATTTTGATATGCTCAGTCCATTTTCTAAAATGACAGAGATTTGGAGGAAGGATTTTATATAGAAATACTCTCAAGTGTTCTGCCACATCACAGCCATTTCGTAAATCAGCAAGTATTTAGAATCATCTGTGTTAATGTTTAAACTTGTCATTACTTGTATATCATGTTTTAGGTGTTGGCTGTTTCAAAGTTTACATGTGATTTTATTAGAATGTTTTATTTTAGGGGTTAAAAATAACTCAAGCCTTTACTTCCATGATTGTGAATTCACTTATGATCCCTTGTTTGTTCAAGGTCCTAGAGTAGAGAGAATGTCTGTATTCTGTGAGCTTAGAAGGGTAGCATCAGATAAGAGAGAACACACATTATCACTGCAAAACAAGAAATGTATTTACAGGGGGCTTCTGAGACACAGGCAGGAGTGCAGTGTGTTCCTCATGAGAGTTCTGCTGACACCTAACACAGGAGCCATAGTCCAAATTACAGCAGGGTTAGGACATTCGTGAAACTGAATATCTTGACAAAGGTCCTCCAGTTTCTCTTCATGCTGTTTTGTGACACTTCCTCACTAACCCTACGAAAATGGTAATCATTTTCTCACCCTAGATTTTCTATTCAGGGCATTTCAAAGGCGAAATAAAACAGGTGAGTTTTATAACTATCTTTTTAGATTTAGGCTGACACTTTCAGAAGTAAACCATCTTACAGCATGATGAAGTGTTTGATTCCTTTCTCCTTGCTAGTGTACACTGTTCTTTTGAATGCAACAAATTTGACTTATTCTCTTATTGTTAAATACCAAATGGGTTGCTACACCTTTTCTGCATATTCTGAACAACATTGCTCCTCATATCTTGGTAAACATTTTGATATGGACATGTTTTCAGTACCATCTTACATATTCCAAGAAGAGTATAGTATGGTTGGTTTAACCACATCCCTGTAGCCATGGTACTTGGTTTATGATCAAAGGTCAGTCTTGATGTTGGGAAGGTATGCTGTGGGTGGGATTAATTCTTAAAATAATTTGTTACTGAAATTCATAGTGTGACTAAGCCTTATCTAACCAGTTCAAAGCTTTAAGAGTAACACCTGAAATTTCTTGAGGAAGAGGGAATACTGCTTTGAGATTACAGTATAAATCCTACATGAGCTTACATTACACAAGCCTGCCCTAAAGATTTTAGATGTTCTATGCCCCACAGTACTTTAATATACATCTCTTTCTCTAAATATATATATAATATTACTATATTATACTATAAAGTATAAATACACTGTATTGTTTCTCATGCACATATATGCATACTATGTATACATGTATATATGCATATAATGTGTATATGTATATATAAAAAGATCTATATATGAGAAACACAGTTATTCATAGGCAAATGCAAATATAAAAATGTATTATCATTTAATATTAAATTGCATATGAATGCAGAGATACAGGTGAGGCCTGATTCAGGGATAACTTTCTGTTGGATTACTGGAGGAGTTTCTAGATTGTTCTCTTCTGTGGGTGCACTATTTATTCCCCACTGGTAGCACCCCAGAGCTTATATATTTTTCATAGTCTCATTTGATAAAATTATCTGACCGTCTGTTATCAGTTATCTATTGCAAGTCAGCAGCTTAGTGTTTTTGTTCTTTCATTTGTTCATGGCTAATAATATCAATAATCTTGTCTTGCATTTATTTTCCTTTTAGATGTCTACTTTGGAGAAAGAACCTTGAATTCTTTGCCTTCAATTCATTCTTTCATTTGTTGCTTCATTTTTGAGGAAGGTTTAAACTAAGTAGCCCATGCTGGCATTAAGCTAGAAAATCTCTTCCCTTGGGCTCATGAGTTTCAGATTTCAGGCAAATGTCACTATACCTGCACATGGCCTTGTTATTAAGTGGGTTTTCTTCTCATTGAATGGTAAGAGATCTTTACATTGGCTTATATTGAACTTTAAGACACAATCCTTAGCAGAAAAATGATTTGCAAATGTTTTTGCCTCTCTGATGACTTATTCTTTATTCATAATGACTCTGAAGCACAGTACTTTTTAATTTTGATGAGTTCTGAATTATCTACTTCTTTCTCGTTTTTCTGGTGTTTTCTACAGTGAATTTAAAAACAATGTTGCCTAACTGGAATCGTGAAGGTCATATTCTGGTTTCATTTAATAATTTTATAGTCTTGTCTCTTACATTAAATCTTAGATCCAATTTGAACTTTTTATGTGGAATGAGAAAGGGATTCAACATCAAAATTTTCCATTAATTTGTATAGATATCTACTTGTTCAAACAGCATTGGGTGAAATAAAAAAAGGTTTATTTTCCTATTTACTTGTCTCTGTACTGTTGTTGAACACAAAGGGAAAAATTCTTCTTAAAGAGAAAACACACGTCAGAGCCAGAGACCTCTGCAGGACCAGCCCAAGCCAGGGACCTCTGAAGGAGTAGGCCCAGGCCAGGTATGTCTATGGAAACAGGTCTGAGCCAACGACCTCTACCAGAGCAGGCCTGAGGAAGTAAACTTCACAGGAGCAGGTACAAGGGAACAACTGCTGAGGGAATAGGCCTGAGTCAGAGACTTCTACAGGACTGGACCCAAGCCAGGAACCTCCACAAGAGTGGGCCCAGGCCAGGGACATCTGTAGAAAAAGGCCCGAGGCAGCAACCTAAGCAGAAAGAGCCCCAAGTAAGCAATCTCTGTGTGAGTAGGCCCAAAAGACTCCTGGTATTGCAGAGTGACCCCCAGGAGTGCTGAACAACCTCCAGGAACATGGAGTGAACAACAGGGTGACTGGAATTGTGCCCTGATTGCACCATGAGGAGCAGCCATCTGAGCTTTGGAGTCACTCGCTCCTGGAAGACTGATCACTAGAGACACAGACAGCCTCAACTATACCTATCAGGGGAAAAGATGGGTAGACAGGGTAAGAATATGCACAAGACCACAAAGAGCAATAACCACAACACCAATAAAAACTAGTGGCCCTACAACAGCAAGACTTGAACAACCAAATATAGATGAAGTAGAAGAAAATGACCTAAAATATAACTTTAGGGGAATGTTTGAGGCCCTTAAAGAGGAAACGAAAAATTCCCTCAGAGAAATGGAGGAAAAGACAAACAAAAAATTTGAAGACATCAACAAATGCCTTAAAGAAAAACAAGAAAGAACAATCAAACATATGAAAGAAACTATTCAAGACATGATAACTGAAATAGAGAAAATAAAGAAAACACAAGCTGAGGGAATTATAGAAAGGGAAATAATGACAAAATAAAAGAAAAAAATAAAAAATTGGAATACTTTCTACAACAAAAGCTTATTAAAATGTGTTTAGGATGTGTTTTCTTAAAGTTCCATCAAGATCAGATTAAGACACAACACTAATGTCTACAATGTTCATATGTTGTCAGAACTGTGTGCAAGGAAGCAGAGAGTATACAATAATACCTGTTGCCTCTAAAGGCAAAGAACCTCAAAATCACCAAGAGACACTCAGTCCTGAAGCTGATGGGCTACTCAGAAAACAGCATGCATTTCTCCCTCTGTCCTCTGAGAGTTTCAAGGGATATGTAGGATGCCAATTTGTGCAATACATGGTATCCATTTCATGATACACAAATATTATTTTTTAATATATGCTTATATTTGTTAAATAGCTTTGTTTCTTTCTTAGATATGGCTGTATTATTTCTGTATCGACAATGTTGACAGTTGAAGATGTCCTTGTCCTACTGGTCATTAGCATGTAACATAGATATGTATGAAGATGACAATAATCATAACAGTTCTGAACTCTGTACCGGGTCTGCATTGATTGTTCATCACACATCATCTGCAATCCTGCCTGGTTTATAGTTACTGTTTCTTCTTAGAGTGCTGTCCTCTCTCCATCTCTCCTTGCTCATAAAACCCTTTCAGATTCAGTACAATTTAGCTTGGTGTTGTGTAGGTGTCAGGCATCTACAATCAGGTAGAAATAATTAATTTCATTTTTTGTTGAGTGATTTTGTTTCCTCACAGGAAATAAATCACATCTTGAATGCACATCTTTCCAATTGCTTGAAAGATGTGACAAATGGAAAACTCTGTGAGGTATGTTAATACATTTTAGTGTCAGGCTACACTGCATTTTAATAGGGGACCCTATAAAAGATTACTGAGATTCTAGTTCTGGCTTTGTGGAGATATAAGGTACATTCAATAACCTCTGTCAAATAAAGGTAAAAACTAATTAAGTAATAAATCCATACAAACTGTTACAGAAAAGTAATGAATACTTTGCATTTTTTATTATAGCCATACTCTATTTTAAAAAAAGAAGAAGAAGAAGAAGAAGAAGAAGAAGAAGAAGAAGAAGAAGAAGAAGAAGAAGAAAAATCAGCCTGTGTAGCAATCCAGGGCCAGGTATGAGGGAGCAGCTTTCTGTGCTCATTGCATGTGTGGCCAATGGTTTGCTTGATTTGGTTTAGAATGATAAACCAGAAATTCTCAAATGCTCTGAAATGAATTTAGATGCTTTCAAAAATGCTCTGTAACATAATTTAAAAATTAGGAACATCTTTATTAATGAATGGTGCGATTTTGTAGGAAGTAAATTTCAAGTTGTGTAAAACCAATTGCAGATAAGACAACATTGCTAGAAACTAAAAGCAAAAGGAAAAGGTATAATATTCACTAAACAGCTGAACTATCTTGAGTACATGGTAGATGCAGAGTCAAATGAGTCAAAGGTAGACAAGGCTTGGAAGGTGCACTGAGCTACACCAACTGTCTTCCTGTTCACTAGTTAAAAATCAGAGGACATAGGTGTTGTGGGATAACCTTTTTGTACATTATGAAGATGTATCCCTGCCAAGGCACATTCTGATTAGTTTAATAAAAGCTGGATGGTCAATAACAAGGCAGGAGAGGATTGGTGGGACTTCTTGGCAGAGATAGAAACTCTGGAAAGAAGAGAGGCAGGATTTGTCAGCAAGATACAGATCAAGTTGGATATACAGTATGGGAGAGAGGCAACGAGCCACATGGCAGAATCTAGATTAATATACATAGGTTAATTTAAGTTTTAAGAGCAATTTGGGAACAAGTCTAAACTAAGGCCAAGCTTTCATAATAATATGGAGTCTCTATATCACAATTTGGGAGCTGGCAATCCAAAAAATCTGACTACATTTGGTTCCAAACATTGGGCATCAGATGCTATTTTTCTGTTGGTTTAGAAGCTGCACCTGAATCTCTGATATTTTAACTACCACCTGAGGCCCCACAGCCTCACAGTCAATGCTCCTTTGGCCACTCAGGTTGCTGCCTGTAGGGACATCAGGTTGTGCAGCCCAGCTCTGCTGTGGCTACACTATGTAGGTTTTAAGCAAGTCTCTATGGTTCTATTCATAAACAAAGACCCAAGAGTCAGATATTGTAGTGAAAGTCTGATAGAAGCAGAGAAGCAACCAGATGACCTCCTGTTTTAACTGGAGACCCAGAAAGAGAGTGTGTCTCTCCACATATTCCAGATCAAAAAGGACCATGAAATCTCTAAGTCCCTCCCTACTACCTTTGGTGTGTGTCTCTATCCATCCTCCACACTGTCTATGGCTAACTCTTGTCAAGTTGTTGCTGACTCTGCCCCTGATCCTAGGTTAATTTTATTAACACAGTCTAGGAATTTCACAGTGTGATCAAGTATTCCACAACACATAGGTCATTCAACTGTTTTGTTACTTGAGAGCACATGATAAAGCCACAGAACTGCAAATAAGAGTAGAGATAACCCTCATACCACACAAATAAAACATAAAGATAGCTTTAAAAAGCCTGTGATGGGTGAACAGTGGTGGTACCAGCTTTTAATCCCATCACTTGGAAAGCAGAGATAGGCAGATCTCTGTGAGGTCAAGGCCAGTTTGGTCCACAAGAGCTAGTTCCAGGATAGCCACAGCTATTACACAGAGAAACCTTGTCTCAAAAAGAATATAAAATCCAGTGGTTAGACAGCTCATTAAAATTCTTAGGCACAATGTTTTCTGCAGGTAAGCTGGCCCAATACCCAAGCACATCCACTGGACCCTGCAAGCTACTAGCCCCATCCTGCCCCTATCTTGCCTATCCTCCTGCAACCTCATAAGAACTCTGAAACACAGTTTGCTACATTACTGAGGGAACCAAGAGCTTACTACAACAGTGGGAGGACCAAGAGAGAAGACCAAGAGAACAAACCAGAAAAGAAGACCAAAAGAGCAAGCTTAGAGAGACCTCAGTGGCTCCCTGAGACACAGATATTGACAGTACAAGGCAGACCAGGAACAACTCCCAAAGACTCAGACAGTCACTTCAAGGATTGGACCAAGATGCAAAGACACTGCTGGCCTCATTTGAAGGAAGAGGGGGTAGGTGCCAATTCAAGAATTTAACCAACAACCTAAAAAGCAACGTGGTAAACCAGAACCCTGTGGTCACACAACAGGATAACTTGGCCATCCTAACCCAGAAGAAGCAGAAGAAAACAACTTTAAACATAACTTTATAAAGGTGATGGAGACCTTTAAAGAGGAAATGAAAAACTCACTTAAAGAAATGGAGGAATAGACAAACAAAAAATTGGAAGAAATTAATAAATACCTCAAAGAAATCCAAGAAAACTAACAAAATACAATCAAACAGGTGAAGCAGAAGGTTCAAGACTTGAAAACTGAAATAGAGGCTATAAAGAAAACACAAACCAAGGGAATTCTGGATATGGAAAATCTGGGTAAATGAACAGGAACTACAGAGACAAACATAACCAATAGAATACAAGAGATAGAAGAAAGAATCTCAGGTGCTTAAGATATTATAGAGGAAATAGATTCATTGGTCAAAGAAAACATTAATCCAACAAATTCATAATGCAGAACATCAAGAAAACCTGCAACATCCATGAAAAGACCAAACCTAAGAATAACAGGAATAGAAGAAAGAGAAGAACTCCAGCTCAAAGGCACAGAAAATATATTCTACAAATCATAGAAGAAAACTTTCCCTAGGATATCCATATGAAGGTGCAAGAAGCTTACATAACACCAAATAGTCTGGATCAAAAAAAGTCCCCACACCATTTAATAACCAAAATGCAAAACATACAGAATGAAGAAAGACTATTAAGAGTTGTAAAGTGAAAAGGTCAAGTAAAATATAAAGGTATTCAACAAAATCCAACACCCCTCATGAGTAAAGGTCTTGAGGAGATCAGGGATACAAAGAACATATCTAAACATAATGAAAGCAATATGCAGAAAGCCAACAGCCAAATCAAATTAAATGGAGAGAAACTCATAGTGATTCCACTGAAATCAGGAACAAGAGGCTGTCCTCTTGTTCCATACTCTTCAACATATTTCTTGAAGTTCTGGCTATAGCAATAAGACAATAAAAGGGGACCAAGGAGATTCAAATTAGAAAGAAAGAAGTCAAACTTTAATTATTTGTAGATTATATGATAGAATATAAAAGTGATCTCAAAAACTCTACCAGGGAACTCCTGGAGATGATAAATACCTTCAGTAATGTGGAAGGATACACGATCAACGAAAAAAAAAAAAACAGTTGCCCTCTTATACACAAATGATAGAAATGTGAGAGGGAAATCCAAGAACCATCATCTTTCACAATAGCCACAAATAATATAAAATATCTTGGGGTAACACAAACCAAAGAAATGAAAGACCTATTCAAGAAGAACTTTAAGTCTTTGAAAAAAGAAATTGAAGAAGATACCAGAAAATGGAAATATCTCCCATGCTCTTGGACTGGGAGGACCAAAATGATAAAAATGGCACTCCTATCAAAAGCAATCTATAGATTCAATATAAGCCCCATCAAAATCCCAACACAATTTTCACAGACCTTAAAAGTACAATAATCAACTTCATATGTAAAAACAAAAACCCAGGATAGCCAAAACAATTCTGTACAATAAAGGAACTTCCAGAGGCATCACCATCCTGGACATCAACATCTATTACAGAGCTACAGTAATGAAAACAGCATGGTACTGGGATAAAAACAGAGAGGTTGACCAATGGAATTGAATCAAATACCTAGATATTAATTCATACACCTATGAACACCTGGTTTTTGACAAAAAGAAGCTAAAATTACACAATGGCAAAAAGAAAGCATCTTCAACAAATGGTGCTGCTGGCATAACTGAATTGCAACAAGTAGAAGAATGAAAATAGATCTATATCTATCCCTATGCACAAAACTCAAGTTCAACTGGACTAAAGACCTCAATAAAAATTTGATCATATTGAACATGATAGAAAAGAAAATGGGAAGTGGCCTTTAATGCATAGGCACCGGAGACCACTTTCTAAATATAACCCCAGTAGCACAGACACTGAAGGCAACAATAAATAAATGGGACCTCCTGAAACAGAGAATCTTCTGTAAAGTAAAAGACACAGTCAATAAGACAAAAAAGACAGCCTACTGAATGTGAAAAGATCTTCATCAACCCCACATCAGACAAAGGACTGACCTCTAAACATATAAAGAACTCAAGAAATTAGTCCTCAAAATACTAAATAACATAATTAAAAATGGGGTATAGAACTAAGCAGAGAATTTTCAACAGAAGAATCTCAAATGGCCAATAGAAACTTAAGGAATTTTTTAGCATCCTTAGCCATCAGGGAAATGCAAAACAAAACATTTCTGATACCATCTTACACCTGTCAGAATGGCTAAACTAACACACCAATTATAGCTTACACAGAAGAGGATGTAGAATAAAGGAAACACTTCTCCATTGCTGATGGGAATGAAAACCTTGACAACCACTCTGGAAATCAGTATGGCAGTTTCTCAGAAAATTGGGAATCAACCTACCTCAGGATCCAGCAGTACTACTCTTGGGCATATACCCAAATTTGTTCAATCGTAGTACAAAAACATTTATTCATCCATGTTCATAGCATCATTATATGTAATAGCCAGAATTTGGAAACAACCTAGATGCTCCTCAACCAAAGAATTGATAAAGAAAATGTGGCACATTTATACATTAGAGTACTACTCAGAGGTAAAAAACAATGACATCTTGAAATTTGAATGCAAATGGATGGCACTAGAAAACACCATCCTAAGTGATGTAACCCAGACTCTAAAAGATTAACATGGTATATACTCACTCATAACTGGATGCTAGCTATAAACAAAGGATATTGAGCCTAGTTCATGATCCTAGAGAAGTTAAGTAAAAAGGTGAACCCCAAGAGAAACATATATAGATCCATCTGGAAAGTTGAAATAGATAAGATCACCTGACAAAATTGAGAATAAAGGGATGGGGGAGAAGGGAGGGTGGAAGAGAGGGGAATAGGGGGAAGGGGTAGGAAAACTTGAGAGAAAGGGATAGTTGAAATGGAGGAAGGACAGAGATGAGAGCAAGGAAAGAGATATCTTGATTGATGGAACCATTGTGGGGTTATCATGAAACCTGGCACTAGAGAAATTCCCAGTAATCCACAAGGATGACCCTAGCTAAGACCCTAATCAATAGAGGAGAAGGTACCCGAACTGGCCTTGCCCTGTAGTCAGACTGATGAATATCTTAAGTATCACCATAAAACATTCATCCAGCAACTGATGGAGACAGAGACAGAGACCCACACTGGAACACTGGACTGAGCTCCCAAAGTCCAGTTGAACAGTAGGAGGAATGAGAATATGAGCAAAGAGGTCATGATGGGTTCACCCACTGAAACTGTCTACCTGAGCTAATAGGAGCTCACCAACACCAGCTGGACTGGGAAGGAACAAGCAAAGAACCAAACTAGTCCTTCTGAATGTGGTTGACAGTTACATGGCTGGGGCGAACTGAGAGGCCACAGGCATTGGCACCAGAATTTATCCCTACAGCTAGTACTGGCTTTTTGGAAACAGAAGTGTTTTTTTTTTAATTTGATTTGATTTTGGTTTTTAAACAAAGCAAAAATAAAAACAAAAACAAAATATATTTGTTTCATTTTATATACCAATCCCAGTTCCCACTTGCTCCCCTTCTCCCATTCCCTCCACCTCTCCCTCCCCCAACCACCACTCAGAGAGGGTAAAGCACATTGCTTTGAGGAGGGACCAAGGCCCTTCTGACTATATCTTGGTATTCATCCAAAGGCAGTGGGTTCCAAAAGCCAGTAAAATAGTAGGGATGAGTCCTATTATCAATGCCAATGGCCTTGGGGCCTGCCCCAGCAATACAACTGTCATCCACATTTAGAGGGCCTAACATGGTCCTATGCTAGATCCTTCCCTGTCCATCAGGCACTTCATAGGACAGTCTCACATTTTTTAGACAAGTTTAGCAGTCATTTTTCTGTGGCACCTGCATGTTCAGTTTAAGCAGCCTAACATCAAACAGTCCAGGCAAGAGCAGTTTCTTTCCCAAATGGCTAGCAAACTCCATGAGGAGCCTCTTCAATGCCCATCATCCTCTTGAAGTATACTTATGCTACCAGGAGCAGATGTGTCTCATTGTCATAAAAGTCTAAGTTTTAACTATCTTAAATACCATATTCTGCAGGTCTTTGAAAGATTTGAAGCATCCCAATCCATCTCTGTACATCGAGAAAACCGAACATGACTACACATTTGACTATTATAGATGAGTATGTTTTAAACTATATTTCTTAATTATACATAACATTTTTAAGTGAGTCACACAAACACAATACCTTATTCAAGAGCAGAAATATACATATAACAAAATTGACTTCAAATTTGTATCAGTAAACCAAGATCGATGCCAGTACAAAGTATTGATCTCTATATTAGATCCTTCTTAAAATGTAAACAAATATTTATAAACAATCATTTAGGGAATTTGGGCATAGTTCTCTCCAAATTGCTTTCTGCTTTTTGTTCAGCAAAATAATTTTAGGAGGTGTTCACAGTGACTTTTCAGAGTGTCTTTGTCCATCAAATCACATTAGTCTGGAAGAGATCTACAGGTTCTCATTTTCTGTGGAAATAAAAGAAGAACCTCTTTTATAAAGCAACATATCCTTAGACTCAGGTTTGAAGTCAAGAAAACTTTAAAACATAGAGGTTGGTTTAACTTAGCAGATCCCAGAATCAAATGTCTCTCTGCAGTCTAAAAATTCAAAGAAAACACAATAATATACATAATCCAGACTCTTTGTGTATATTCTATCTTTACAAGACTTATTTTTCTTTATTCCTTTTACTTTTTCCACAAGTTTACTCTGCCTTTTTGAAGACTTTATTTTTAAACCATATACTTCTTTTTATAATTATTTATTCTCTCTCCCAAGCCTATGTACGTTTTTAAAACACACTATGTCTTGTTTGGAGGTCTTTTATGTCTCATTCTGTCCTATTGAGTATCTGAAATCCTTTTCTGTTCAGGAGCATTTCTTAAAATGTAAGTGACATTCCTAAAACTAAGGCTGCTTTGCCTTTTGTCTCCATGCAGTACAACATGTCAGAGGTCTTTTCATTGTCTCTGAAAGCCATTCTATCCATGCCAGATCCAGGGTCAGGTTGTAGCAGGTCTGTGTTGTCATAGAGCAAGTTGTAACATTCTGTTCAAAAACCCCATTTAAATGCTCCATAGCTGGACCTCCCAAAAGAGTCAGAGTTTGTTATAGGGGGCTACTTGTTTATCCTGGCTGCCCAGAACCAAAATAATCACACAGAAGCCATTTTATTTATATCACTGCTTGGCCCATTAGCTCCAGCTTCTTATTGGTTAACTCTTACATATTAATTTAACCCATTCCTATTAATCTGTGTATTGCCACGTGGCTATAGCTTACTGGCAAGATTCCAACTGGCATCTGTCTCTAGCAACTCCATGGCTTCTCTCTGACTTTGGCCTTCTTTCTTCCATCATTCAGCCTAGCTTTCCCTGCCTACCTAAGATTTTCTTGCTACAGGTCCAAAGCAGTTTCTTTATTCATTAATGGTAATCACAGCACACAGAGAGGACTTCCACATCAAGAGATTGTGCTGATGAACGAGGATGCTGCCATTTTTTTTTAGCAACCATGCAGTTTTTACTGTACCTCTCTTAAAGCAGTCAAGGCACCCCTGCTTGCCAGGAGCCCATCTAGGAAAAAAAAAATTTGTGGCCACCAAGAAACTGTGCTAACTCTGTTCTTTCTTGCCTAGAATTTTTTTCCAAGCTCTTTCAGGTTTTATGTGGATTTAGTCAACCACACTGGCACATCAGTTTGTTGTAGGTGGCTGCTTGTTTGTTCCTGGATGCCCAGACTTGAAATAAACACACAGAAACTGTATTAATTAAATCACTGTTTGGCCTATTAGCTCTGGCTTCTTATTCACTAGCTCATATCTTAAGTTAACCAATTTCTATTAATCTGTGTATCACCATATGGCTGTGGCTTACTGGCTAGTTTCTGTCCAGTGTCTGTCTCTGGTGAGGCTACATGGCTTCTCCAACTTCACCTTCTTTCTCTTAGCATTCTGTTTAGTTTTTCCCTTCCTACCTCTTTACTGCCCTGTTCAGTCCCAACAGTTTCTTTATTAACTAATGGTATTCACAGCTTACAAAGGGAAGTACCACATTAGATAATGATGAGAAAAATTTAACAGAGGTAAAATACATGTTTACAAGATGTGGGGTGTGGGGAAATCCAAACCAGATAGAAGCAGTTCACAGTAAAAGGGTGACAAACATAGGTAATGAATAAAGGGTGGTAAAATTGGAAAATGAATACTCTATTGTGGTGGCCCTGTCCCTACCTGATATCCTAGTCTTAAGTTTCATAATCCTGGTGACCAATAGGCCCTGCCTTCTCACTTCTGAAAACAAGCATTATTACATCTCTATAAAATGCTCAGATTCACCTTTCTGAAAAGTCCAATCTAGAGTAGAATTAAATAGAAGTCATTCAGTTAGCAATCTTGCCACAAACTATATGACCTCAAGCAAAATTACTTCAGTTCTTGAATATGATAGTTTGATGCCATTCATTTAGATATTAAAAAAGATGACAAAAATGAAAATAAGCTACATCATATCAGAAGTAAATATTGAGCTAAAGAACGGCCAACTATATTTTCCTGGTGTTTGAGGTCACTTGTGCTGAGCTAGTCAAAGAGTTTTCAGTGAGTTCTTCATTACCCACTCTTCCCTTTAATGGAGCATTTCATTTACTGAATGTTTGGTTGGTTTGTGCTGCATCATGTACTACTTTCTAGACCAACACCCTCATCTTTGTGAAGAGATGCACAGAGTGATGGAGTAAATTGTGTCCCAGTTACCTAGACTCACAGTTTTAGAACAAGCTTTAATCTGTTTATGATACTTGGTATCTCATAACTACATGTACCTGAATCATAGTCCCATGTGATTTAAAAACTACAATTATTTAATCATAAATGTTTTGATGATGGTGGCAAGATGGCTCAGTGGTAAAGTCACTTTTTGCCAAGCTTAATGACCCAGTTTAGTTCTCAGAGTCCATGTGATTGGGATAGATAACTGACTCAAACCAGATGTTTTCTGACCTCCATAGCACACCTGTACACACACACACACACACACACACACACACACACACAAATAAGCAAATGTAATAAAATAATTGTAAAAGAAAAGTGCAACAAATGCAATTAAGATGAATAAATCAACAGATAAATAAATAAAAATCATGATGGTACCAAATGTTTAGGTTATAGTACCCTGGCTGCTTTTCTGACTCTTCCTGTCCTGGTGAGCATTAACTGTCAGTTTTTTACAGACTGGAGTCACCCCAAACAGATATGCATTGAGTAACTGTGTTTATTAGGTTGGCCTGTTCATGATTATCTTTATTGTTAATTAATGCAGGAGGTCCTAGTTCACTGTGGGTGATACAATCTTTAGGAAAGTGGTCTTGGGATGTGTAAGTAAGTATGGACTGATGAATGAACTAATAAACAGCAGTGTTCTACAGTCCCTGCCTCCAGGTTTCTTTTTTGAGTCCCTGTTCTGAATTCCATCAGTGATAGTTTGTGAACTGGAAGTGTAAGCTGAAAAACCCTCCTTTTCTTAAATTGTTTTTGATCACAATATTTTATCGGAGTGCCAGGAATGAAACTAGAATTTTCCTCATCCAATTTTGTATGAGTTTTGAAGAAATGTGATATAAGCTTTAGGCAGTGATGACACACCCCATGCCCAACATGTCCATTTCAAACAAGCCACAAAGAATACCTGGCAAGTCATTAGAAGGACTACAGTAACCCTTCCACTGAAGAGCTGAAGACATTTCCTAATAGTTTGCTTATAGCTCACTTTCTTATATTAAAATATTACACAGTATTAGAGATCATATATTCTAGCAGTACTCTACCTTAGACTAAATGGAAGGGTAGGTAAACTTGTTCTTGATATTTTGATGTGAATAAATTGCAATAAATATATATCAGACAAAAGAGCTACTGAAACATACAACTCTAAAAGAGTTCCAGTTGTGACTCTGTTTTCTTTTCAATTTCTTTTAGACTATAATTAGAGTATATTTACCTATTCTTCATATTAATTTTCACCAATTGGAAAATAGGTAGGAAAATTGAGGTAAGTATTGTCCAACAAGCTCATATATTTATGAGATTTTTGTAAGCAGTTAATTTAGAATAACAAATGACTCCAAGTACGAGAATCATGTTAAAAAAACAAGATAGACATTACTAGAGATGCTCACAGACATAGAATACCACAAAGACATTATATTGTCTGTACAAATAGACATGTAAGCAATAGTCACTATGGTCACACTCTGGTAGCAAAGAACAGAGTTATGATCTTCTTTCAACACCTGGGAAGGACCTCTGAACTTCTACTCTGGAGTTTGGTTAGCGATGAAGGTCATCTGCTGAGATTAACATGGTCTTTAATTTATATCAGCAGTCTTGGTACGGGAACTTGCTGGAACATTCCAGAGGAGGTAGGATGATGCCTAGTGATATCTCAGTGTCGATACACCAAATTTCTTCCAAATGCTCAGAGATCCCTAGGGACCAAGGGTTTCCATTTGCTTAATCTGCTTCATCAATTTATGAGGAGTTGGAAAGGTTTCTTTTTGGCATGTGTATCCTTGGGACCAGACATGGACTTCTGTAGACTGTAGGAAATAGAATATCTGGGTTAGTCATTCCCTACTCATAGATTTATGTACATAGCACAATAACATCACATATGCCTAATGATAAAAATTAGTTTGATGAGTTATGTATGTAGGAACTGACTTCCTGATGAAGCCTATACAATATTTAGTGTTAGTCACAGAATGTTACTTCTACACCTCAGGGGAATAATTTCTGTAATTTAAATAAGCTAAAGGAAAGTGTCTTTTCTTTAATAATTGGATGTCTTTTTCTTCTTGAACATAACATCTCAATTAGCATGAATCACAGTCAGTTCCAGGCATCAGGGTTCTGTGTAAACTGATGGGAATAGAGAAGTCATCCCTAGTGTAGTAATCAACACACGTGACTTTATGATCATTTTGAAAGAACAAGTTTTTATTATCATAGGCAAAGACAAAGTTTAATGACACAAGTTATATCTAAAAGATACAATTAAAAGGTTTCTGGAAGAGAGATTAAAAGATAGTTCCCAGCTTCTTGATATGATTGGAAGAATATCCAATGAGCATCCTTTGTGCTATTCTTTCCATTTCATACTTAAAAATGCAGTGTTAATAACTGGAATATATGTTTGAGTAAGTTAGACAGCTCATCAGCCTAAGGGAGAGTTTGCAGGAAACACCCCTCTGAGTATATATACTGGACAAATTCCTCCAAAGTAATGCCGCAATGCAATTACTTGAGATGGCAAGTGAAGACGTCAGTGCAAATTGACTTTGTTGAAAGATAAATGGGGGTAGAGGTCACAGACAGGCTGTGACACCTGCAGACAGTCAGTATTAGTGACTCTGAATCAAGCACCAGAAGCTGCCTCCTCTAGACAAAGAGGGTGTTTCCTACAGAACCAATTCAAGAACATTTCAATATTAAACTGTTAAGGTACCCCAATCTCTAGGACCACATGCCTTCAAATATTATATAAACACCAAGATTCAAGGTTCGTGCAAAGCCTGCTTGAAACACAATGGGGAGAAAGTGTGAGGATGAGACTAACCGAAATCAATGGCCATGATAATTAAAGTCTGCATTACAACCCTACCGGCACTCAGCTAGTGTTTTCATATTTTTTTTGAATTCTCTGGATTTAATTTCAGCACTAAACTGTGACATCACATGAAGGTACCTGACAGCCTTTCTAAATGAGAGAATCTTAACAAGATAGACACAAATCAGAGGAAAGCTAGCTTGAGGGTTTTACAGCCAGTTAGACATTCAAACTCCTCACATCCTCTAGACAAATGCTTGTGTTCACTTTAGTTTGTTTCTCTCTTTGTTTGTTTCCAAATGATAAACCAGTATATTTTATAACATTATATAAACTTAAATATTTAAGAAATACTTCAGCCGAAACTTGATAATTAATTATAGCCATAGATTTTTGTTTTATTCTTTGACATTATAATATAAATGTATAATTTCCCCTCTTCTATTTCCTCCTTCTAAATCCTCACATGTACTCTCCTCCCACTGTTCTCTTTCAAATTCATGCCATACTATGTAGTTAGGATATATGTGTGTGTATACATACATATCTGCATGCACACATGTATACATATACGTGTGTGTGACATATTATATCATCTATATCTATTTCTCTCTATAGATTTATATGCTTGAGTACTGAAGAACTGATCAGTGTGCTCTTCCCTGGAAAAGACTTTCTCCCACTCTAAACATTCCTTAGTTGCCTATAGTTCTTTGTTTAGGGTTGGGCCCATACAACTTTTTCTTCTTCCACATTCTCATGTCTCTTGGTGCCCTCCTTGGTTGAGTCATGTTTTGGCAGGTATGCTGATGAGACGTAATGTGCGTTGCTTTTCTGACAATTCTAGGAGACACAATTTCAAAACAGTAGTCTGTTCTTATCGATAGAAAAAATAAGATTATTAATATTCAGCAATATTATTTAAGAGAGTATATAAACACAACATATATATGCTGTAAATCTCCCTGGCTTTCATAGTTTCTACCATGAAGTCTGATGTAATTCTGATGCCATGATATGTGACATGAAGCTTTCCTGGTTTATTGCATGAGCATGGCTCTTCCACAAGTGTGTCATGTAAAAGCTGCTTGCTTGAGTCTAATTTAAATCTTTCTTGGCCAGATTGGTTAGTATGCAAGGTCTTAGGGGAGTAGAGATCAAGCTGAATGCTATGGAACTTGACTTTCTCCCCTAGAAATAGTAGAAGAAATAGGTCAATGTACTCTTAGAAGTTGTCCAAGCTTCAGTATGTGGCATAACTTCTCAATTTTTCCTACTGGGCCAGTTCTGGCTTTTCTAGTAGACATGCTGACAACCAAGGCTCTGATGTGGTCTGCTCCATGCTGTGTTTGCATTTGACCTGATACTTTCCTCTTACCAGGACTATGCTGTAGGACACAGTGGTCTTTGCTTAAGTTTGCTTGTTTCAGCTACTGTGTAGTGTTCTTATGGTTCTGCGGGGCTCCAGTCTTGTGCCCTTAGTGAGTAAGGAGGAGGCTTTTGTGTTTGGAAATCTGACTCATATAATTCTTTACTTTGGTTTTGATTTGCCACACACACACTGATCTCAACTCAAACTACCGATCTGCTTCCCTCTATCTGCAGAGTGGTGCTAGGCATCAATGGGCATCAAACTCTGACTTGTCCGAATGCCACATAGACATTCTGTTAATAGAGCTGTCCTCTTCCTGATACAGCCGTCGGATCACAGAGATCCTCTGGGGATCTGCACCCTCCTTTTTCCAGCAAGGCAGTGGGACTGGCTGATTTCTATCTTCTGCTTCTGACAGATATAGTTCTTACATCCAAGGGGTTTGCTTGTTGGTTGGTTGGTCTCTTTGAATCCAGAGATTTTTTTCTTTACTCTTGTTTACAGAAGAAGGGCAAGTAGGGGAGAGACTTCCCTTTTCCCACCTGTTTTTTCCTTTATGGTTCTAATCAGTGTCCCTTAACTTCCGGCACTCTGCAGTCCTTGCCTTCTGTGTTCCTTCCCTCTCTACAGAGTCACTGGTCAGATGTTTGGTGGTACCTGACCCTGATTCAAAACCTTCTCTCTTGCTTCTCTCTTGAGAAGTACTTCACTCCTCCAACTGGATTCTGTACCTTTGCAAAATATTAAAAACAAGTCCACTAGACCTTGTGTATGCTTTTATAAACATATCTTGCACAAACTGACAACTTGGTGCGATGTTGGAAATACCAGTTTCAAATGTTAGGCTATCCTTAAGACTATTAAAAGGCTATTAATAGATGTCTGAACTTGGTGCTATGTTGGAAATACCAGTTTCAAATGTTAGGCTATCCTTAAGACTATTAAAAGGCTATTAATAGATGTCTGAAATTGGCCAATACTAATTTCAGGTATATTTCAAACAAAGCATCAGATAGGAATTGTGTGAACTTCATCCCCCTACTCTCTCCCATGGACTGTTTCTGAAATTTAGAACTAACAGGTTACACAAAATTTCCCATCAGATAGGTCATCTTATTTTTTTTTAATCAAAGGACTTTTGTAAGGTGCAAGAAAATATTTTGATTGTAGAAACATATTTATCAAAACACAGTTTTTCTTTATTTTTAGGATTTTTAAAGTTGTTCAAAACATCCCTTTGCTTTGTTGCAGTATATTGCATTCTTGGTGTTCAGGTGTTATTTTAGTTTGGCTCAGTTTATGCTTTCTGCAGCCAAAGTTTCATTACAAATTAAGGAAAGGGATTTTTTTCCACGGTATTGTGATTATTTGAAGTCCATTCACATTACAGAGATGGCGTGGTGTATGTTTCCCTTGTCATTTAGCTGTGCACAAACTGTTAGTGAAGGCCCTGCTGTACTGTCATTAGTATTTTTACCTTTTCCATATAAATTTAGCCAACTATTCATAGTTAAAAATGTAAATAAATCTTACTAATAATTTTTCAAATGAATTCTAGTTCCATGAAATCATATTTCTCTGTACTCAACTGAAAAATTTAATGTCCACATGTGCTTGTACAGGAGTGATCTTTAAGAGACATATTAAAGGGCTTTGATTGCTACTGTTGTTTTGAACACATTTTGTTTTGAAGGGGATAGCAGTTATTTTTAAAATCAAGCATCCTAACACAGTATGTCTAAAGATACAATAGTATGACACTTGCATACTTATGTGCTGGGGAATGGCGGTATGCAGAAAAGTTTACATGCGCAGGAAAATGACGAAGATCAGAGCTTACTCTGTAATGCCAGCTGAGGTATTAGTGGCAGCATTTGTTGGTGTTACATGGCGTGAGAGTGGGCTCAGTGCCAAGTGGAATGCTGTTGAGCTGTGAAGGGCAATGTCGGCTAGTACTCCTGGAAACACACTGGATTCACTATATGTTCATTCTGAGTGAACATTTGGGGCACTGCACGTTCAGAAGCCTTTTGTTGTTGCCAATGTTTTATATCCTCATATTTAGTTATGATCCACAGCTTAAGAGTCTGTTCCCTGTGGAACTTCTAACTAGTCATCTCCTTCTGTGGGACTTCTTATATGGACATCTATTATAAATGAACTCAAAACATATGTACTTTTATGTCCACCTTTATTCACAAACTTCTTCATTTTGTGGAAGGTGTTGAAATAGTTCACTGTGAAAACATACAACACGCTGTCTACTTGTTAACTGATAATTATTTTAATTATTTTGTTTTTGACTATTATGAATGATAAAGAAACTACATGTAAAGGATTTTTTTTTGTAAATTAGGGAGCACAATCCCTAATAACAATCTGCAAACATTTGTCCTTATAACCACGGATAAGTGTAGTCTTCACTTCTTAATTAGGAAACTTCTCTTTTCAGCAGATGGCGACCAATACAAAACAAAAACCAATCAGAGACCATTACAGGAAACCACAATCAATCAAAATGCAGAGTTGCTCAGCCCACTCCCAAATGATAGATATACAAAATACTCCCACAAGAAGGCTCAAGCAAGAGGGGTACAGAAAAGTTGGAAGAGCCAGAGGATCAGCGAGTTTGCTGTGAGACTGCATGTCCAAGAAACATCAGGAGCTACACTCATAAAGGCTCACTAGCATGACTTCCCAAAGCTAAGCTGCATAAGGATGACACCAATGAACATGCCAAACTGGACAGAGAAAAGCCCGTGAAACCTCAACCCTTTATAAAGTACTAAAGATAACTGAGGAAACGTGAGCCAGAGAAGTGCTCTTCTCCAGGGACAAGGACAACTACTGGTTGTACAGTAACAATCTGCTAGTCCTGAAAATGTACATAGAGGTAGCATTAAATGGATGGAGCAGGCTATATTTAGAAATTATATATGCATGTATACATATATGTATGTGATAACAATTTGTCAGAGAAGAGGTCATGAATTTGAAGAAGAGGGTGAAGGGGGAATATGTGAGGATTTGGGGGGAAAAGAGGAAGGGAGAAATGCAGTAATTAAATTATAATATGAAGAAATAAAAATCAAATTATGTTTGAGGACATAGGAGATGACCCAACTTTCTGTGCAAGCCTGAAGACTGAGTTGGGAGCCTCAGAGCTCATGAAACAAAGAGGCAGGTGTGACATCGTATGCCTGTGATATCAACCCTGAGGAACACAGACCAGAAGACTCCCACGACTGTCTCAGAACTGAGGAACATACTCCAGAGGACTCCCTAGACTGTAGTCTCAGCTCAATGGAACATAGACCAGAGGACTCATAGGACAGCAGTCTCAGTGCTGAGGAGCACAGACCAGAAGACTCCCAAGACTGTCTCAGAACTGAGGAACACACTCTAGAGGAATCTCTAGACTGTAGTCTCAGCTCAATGGAACATAGACCAGAGGACTCATAGGACAGCAGTCTCAGTGCTGAGGAGCACAGATCAGAAGACTCCCAGAACTGTGGTCTCAGCAATGAGGAGCACACTCCAGCAGATTCTTGGAACTGTAATCTCTAATCTTGCTGAGGAACACAGGCCATACCATCACCAGGAGTGGGCCAGCAGTTAAGCCAAACCTGTGAGTTCAGGGTTCAATGAGAGACCTTGTTTAATAAAGGAGGATATTTATCTGGAGTTCTAGAGTTTGCTAGCACAAACTTGCATGTATATTCACACAACATACACACACACTCACACACACATGCGTGCATGTGCACACATATGCATGAACACATACTTGTGTACATGTTTCAAAGTTCTTGGCCATAACTCTAGGAACAGAATTTATGGGTAATATAGTAATTATATTTTTCTTTTCTTGATCACAGGAGATTTTGCTTAAATTAATTAATTTTAAATGGTAGGTAATATCTATATTTATTTTTTTGACAGAATGTGAAATGTTCTACATGTGTACAAATAATGTTAACCTATTTGTAGTCATGAGGTTTTTTAATTCCTAAAAATTTATCCATTTTTCTGAGTTAAGAACCTTCTATCCTTCTTTACTTATTTTGGAATGTATAATAAGCTTTGCTATGGCAGTAATAATGTCCCCAAAATAGAAATTTTCCATCACCTTAGTATATTCTGTTTTCCACTATCCACCCTGTCTCTACCTTCTTCCCTCTTTCCCTCCCATACCCCTAATTAGTTCTAGTCTACTTTTTAGTACTATATTATTAACTGTTTCTGTTTGTCAATATGTATTTTTAATTATGTGTGTGCATGGTAAGAGCATGTGAGTGCAGTACTCAAACAGTCCAGAAAAGAGACTCATATTCCTTGCCATTGAGTTGCAGGAGATTGTGAGTCACTTGATATGGGTGCTGGAAACCAAACTTGGGTTCTCTGGAAAAGAAATACTCAGTCTTAATGACTGAGTTATCTTGCCAGCTCTCAATTGATCAGCTATTTTATTCATATTTGTGTGAGGCTAATAACTTAGGGTTGGGCAACCTATGTGGGAGCTTGTTCATTAAGGATACTGAATCTTTCTGTCTCAGGAGCCATTGAGCACTTGTAACTCTACATCTAGAGGTAGAACTATGTGTAGTTTTCCATTTCTATGTTACCATGCCAACTGGTGCTGTTACTATGTTATTATGTATCTTGTTTAGGAAACTATATTGTTGAGAGTCCCTGGGAGTACACTCTCTGTCATGACGCTGAGGTGTTTTTAAGTGAGTGGGAAACATAGTAGTGCTTGCAGCAGTGTTTGTCTCTGTACCTGCTTTATCCCAGTCAGCAAATAATCTCTGAATTCTGCCCCAGCTGCTGAGAATGGCAGATTTTTCTTCTTCATATGGCCGAACAATAATACATTGTGCATATAGAGTGTTTATTTTGATTTAGTTTATGATTTTTTATATTCAATCTCCTTACTCTACAGTGGTAGGGTACTTCCTATATTGACCTTGAATGTTCAGTTGCCCAATCTCAGTCTTTACAGGGCTGGGTGTACAAACCTGTGCCACCATGCCTGGCATTATACTATATTTTGAACCCATCTATCTATTCACAGACATCTCAGTTGGTTCCATGTATTACTTAGGTAAACAGTGCAGCCGAGAACATGGGAATTCAGATGTTCTTGATTATAACATTGTATTTCCTTTGGCTGTACAGTTAGGAGTAAAATTGGACTAAATGTTTGCTCTGATTTTAGCATTTAGTTTTTGTATGTTTGTTTTTATTTAGGACCTCTCAAGTTTTATATGATGACTATACTAATTCAAATCCCTACCCACTGAGTATGATTTTACCTGTCTGTTAACCATTCTCTCCAGAGTATTCTGTTCTGTATTTTTAATAATACCCTTGGGGAATGGGGTTAGATGTGATTCCACTATGGTTCTGATTTCAGTTTCACTTTAAGGAGGGATTGTCAACTTTGTGTGTGTTCTTTTTTATTTGGTCTTTTATTTTTGAAATTATACTGTAATTACACAATAATACAATGTAATAATTCCTTCTCCCTTTTCTCCCTCTAAACCCTTAACTTTGAGAAACACTTACTCTTCTTATTTAGGCATTCTTGTTCAAAAGATTAATTTTAGTGTGTGGTGTTGTGTGGTGTGGGTTTGTGTGTGTGTGTGTGTGTGTGCACCATGTTTATGCATGTGTCTGTGAAAGTAAGCAGATGACATCACATTCCTGTAACTGGAGTAACAGTTATATGTGAGCCGCTCAGTGTGGGTGCTGTGAATGGAACTCAGATTCTCTGGAAGAACAACAGGTGCTCTTAACAACCAAGCCATCTCTTTTCAGCCTTTCTTTCAATGCATTTTTGCCATTGTTTTTCAAGTTCCTTATATCCTCTAGACGTTAGACTCTTGGAAAATGACTCATGTGTGTATTTCTCTCATGCTGGACACTGTTCCTTTACTTAGCTCTTTTGGTGACACAGAAGCTTCCTAGTTTGGCATGCATTTAATTTTCATATTTTTAAAATTGTGCTTTGGTGTTCATATATAAATTTGTATTTGTTATACCAACATCTTCAAATTTTACCAATATATTTAAAACTTTTGGCGTCATTCGGGGTTGTGATGCAATTTCTGTTGATGCTCGTATATTGTAAGGCATAGCCTAGTCTCATTTTTCTGGATGCACAAATCCTCCTTTCCACCAATGTTCTTTCTCTAGGGTATCCAGATGCTGCTGTTGCCAAAAATAAGGTGGGTATAAATAAAAGGACTAGCTTGTTGGTTTCATTGTCCTATGTGTGTGTTTATATGCCAGTACTTTGTATTCTGATGCCCATAAGTTTCAGAATCTTTCAATTTCAATGCATTTAGCTCTGTTTGCTCTATAAGGCTTTGGATACTAGTATTTCTTGCTCTCTCTCTCTTTCTCCTTTATCCTTCATAAGAATTTTGTGGTTGCTGTTTTTTCTGCAATTAATGGAAGAATATTTTGGTTGCTATTACACTGACTCTTTAGACTGCTTTGGGTAGTTTACTGGCTGATTTTGGGTGTCAACTGGACACAAGCTAGTCACTAGTGAGGAAAGAGCATTAACTGAGGAAATGCCTATAAGAGTTCCATCTGTAAGGCATTTTCTCAATTAGTGACCAATGGGGGAGGGTTCACCCCACCCAATGGTGAGTGGTATCACTCCTGGGCTTACAGTCTGGTTTTATAAGAAAGCAGGCTGAGCAAACCATAAGAAGCAAGGCTGTAACCAGCACCCTTTCTGACTTCTGCATCATCTCCTGCCACCAGGATCCTGCCTGTTTGAGTTGCTGTCTTAACTTCCTTCAGTGATGAAGAGCGATGTGAAACTGTAAGCCAAATAAACCCTTTCCCTTTCCTTACCAATTTGCTTTTTGGTTATGGAGTGACTTTTTTTTCAGGAATAGAAACCCAAGTAAGAAAGGTAGTATGGACAATTGAACACTATTAGTCTTTTCAATCTCTGTCTATGGGATCTTTTTTTCCAGTTTCTTATGCTCAGCAATATTTTTTTAAAAATTGTTGAGATAATTCATTCCTGTGTTTAAATTTTTTTTAGTTATTTTCTTTTCTATGTGGTTATGGAAAATTGCCTTTCTTCTTCAATTTTTTTCATCTAATTCTCTACTAGAATATGTGATGTTATTTTTGCTTTATGTTGTTTTTATGTCTTGCAAGTTTACTGGATAATTCACCAATCACAACAGGGTTTTCTCTGGTGAAATATTAGAGTTTTTCACATCAGATTAATTGCAAATGGATAATTTAACAGTTTCTCTTGCAATATGTGTATTTAGTTCTCTAGTTTTACCAATATACCTATGACTACTGTTATGTTGATAGTTGTTTTGGAAGTAGACATCTTTATTTTGTGCCTTTGTGGCTAAGGGCCTTATCAGGAAAGAATGCTGAAAAATTTCAGGTGCTTTTTCTGAGTTTATTTAGTTTTCATAGATTTGACATTCGGATGACTGATGCTTTATATTATAGGTGCTTATTTCTCTGTATTGAAGCACTCTTGTGAAGCACTCCTTGACAGTGGTGCATGAACTTTTTTATTTTCTTCTATTCTACTTTCTGTCTATTAGTTGTGATTGATTAATGTTGACAAGTTGAAATAAGAATCAACTAGGAGATTAGCAGGACATACATCTGGTTCTATACAAAACATATATTCATATTTCAGTTCAAGGACCTTAAGATATAAGATCCAAGATGAAAAACATGAAATATAAGTAAACAATTAGAAGGAGAATCAAAACAAATTGTGTAAAAATAACAATTGATATAGATGCCAAAACTCTTACAGAAATAACAAAAGATTGCTGTCAAATTGAAGAGCTGAACTGAAACTGCATCATACTAATGATAACAATGGAAGGAATTCCTTATTTCAATGGATAGTAACAACTTTAAGACAAAAGAGAAAAGTAAAGGCAAAACAGTAATAATATTCTTCAACAGTGAAAGTCTACAATTATGAAAATCTTCTAAGAGCCGGGCATGCTGGTAAACAGCTGCAGTCCTAACTTTAGGATATCGAGGCAAGAAGGTCAGCCTGGGAACATAGTGAGAATCTCAAAAAATTGAAAAACAAATTATATAAATGACATAACTTTTAAAAAATGTAAATATACACAGTACATAAACATAATATAATAAAACCTTTTTCATCCTATGTACATTAAAATGTTAATAAAGTTCAAATTAAAATAATGTAAAACAAATAGGAATTAAAAAAATCATTTTGTTTGAAAATAGGTGAATGTTGAATAGGACAAAATTCAATAACAAAGATGGGAGCAATAAATATCTTAAATTTTCATTTTAATACTTAGCAATATTCTGCAAACCTTAGGATACCAGAAATATGAATGAAAGAAATTCAACAATAATCTATAATGTTCAAAAGAAAACTAAATAAAAACTCACAGGTTTCTGTACTACAAATGATCTACTAAACCTGCTCAGCAACATCAGTCAGGGTTTGGTCATAAATATAATCCATACAACTACTTAAAAATCAAACCTTGTAAACAGCTGTTATTGTCCAAGAAGAACTACATGGGTTCACACATACTTTCTTTTGTTATCACAAAAATATATAAAGGATTTTCTGACACTGTTCATTAACTTGTGCAAATCTGTGTCCAAAACAGACATTATTGATGGCTTCAAGTGGTGGGGAACATGAATTAAATAATCCCGCACTGGCTCCAAGCAGGGTATACTAAGGCTTTATGAAAAGGGAAACTCACTGAAAAGGAACAGGGGTCAAACATCCAGGTGTGGAGTGTGGGAAGAGAGGGCCAAATGGGCTGTACCTTGGCTTTTTGGTACCCAAAGCCACACCTCAATCTAGTCCGGGCACTCAAAGGCCATTGGCTGAAGGAGGTTCCCCATCACCTCCCCCTTTTGTCTAAATAAGAGAGTTCCAAACCCAGTACAAAACTATATACAATAAGAAAAGACATCAAGTATAAAAATTAGAATTACAATTATCATAAACAATATTAAGCAAGGAACATATGTTAAATGTTTTAATAATTATTCTATCCTATGGAGTCTAAGTCTTATATTAGAAATGTCTTGGCTAAATCATAAGAGTAAAGCAACTATGACTATCTAATCTTCAACCCTATTGAAGGCTGAGACGGGAGATAATATTATTGAGTAGGCAGGAAGTGCAACCAAGCAGTACGTGACAGAGACAACTGGCTAACTGGGCAATCACCAAAATCTCATTTGCAATGTTAAAGAAACCAATTTTGACTAAGGCCTAGAGTAGTTGACAGACCATTTTCAGAGGCAGGAAAAATATTCAAAACAGTCTTACCCTGTCTTGGCAAGGTTT
>PVIU01020295.1:0-34315 GCA_004026605.1 Ondatra zibethicus
CTGAGAAGAAGGTATATTCTTTCCTGTTTGGGTGGAATGTTCTATAGATGTCTATTAAGTCCATTTGATTCATTACATCTGTTAGTTCTCTTATTTCTCTGTTAAGTTTCTGTCTGGTTGACCTGTCCATTGGTGAGAGAGGAGTGTTGAAATCTCCTACTATTAGAGTGTGGGGTTTGATGTGTGCTTTGAGTTCTAGGTATGTTTCTTTTACATAAGAGGGTGCTTTTTTATTAGGGGCATATATATTCAGGATTGAGACTTCATCCTGATGGATTATTCCATTTAAGAGTATAAAATGTACATCTCCATCTCTTCTGATTAATTTTAGTTTGAAGTCAATTTTGTTCGATATTAGTATAGCCACACCCGCTTTTTTCTTAGGGCAGTTTGATTGAAAAACATTTTCCCAACCCTTTATTCTGAGATAATGTCTGTCTTTGTGGTTGAGGTGTGTGTCTTGTAAACAACAGAATGTTGGATCCTGTTTTCGTATCCATTCTCTTAACCTGTGCCTTTTTATAGGTGAATTGAGTCCATTGATATTAAGTGATATTAATGACCAGAGGTTATTAACTGCGGTTATTTTTTTAGGGTGGTAGACTTTGGGTGTTTCCCTTCTTTGAGTTGTGCTAGTGGAGGGCTGTTAGATGTTTGTGTTATTATGGGTGTTGCTTGCTTCCTTTAGATGTGGTTTTCCTTCTAGTATTTTCTGTAAGGCTGGGTTTGTGGCTATGTACTGCTTAAATTTGTTTTTATCCTGAAATACCTTGTTTTCTCCATTGATGGAGAATGAAATCTTTGCTGGGTATAGTAGTCTGGGCTTGCATCCATGGTCTCTTAGTGTCTGCAGCACATCTATCCAAGACCTTCTGGCTTTCATGGTTTCCATAGAGAAGTCAGGTGTAATTCTGATAGGTTTACCTTTATACGTTACTTGGCCTTTTTCTTTGCAGCTCCTAGTATTCTTTCTTTATTCTGTATGTTTTGTGTTTTGATTATTATATGCTGAGGGGATGTCCTTTTAATCCATTCATTTTGGTGTTCGGTATGCTTCTTGTACCTTCATAGGCATATCCATCTTTAGGTTGGGAAAGTTTTCTTCTATAATTTTGTTGAATATATTTTCTGGGCCTTTGAGCTGTGTTTCTTTTCCCTCTTCTACCCCTATTATTCTTAGGTTTGGTCTTTTTATGGTGTCCCAGATTTCCTGGGTGTTTTGTGTTAAGAATTTGTTGGATTTGTTGTTTTCTTTGATCAATGAGTTTATTTTCTCTTTCGTATCTTCAGCGTCAGAGAGTCTTTCTTCTATCTCTTGTATTCTGTTGGTTATACTTGTCTCTGCCGTTCCTGATGGTTTACCCAGATTTTCCATCTCCAGCCTTCCCTCAGTTTGTGTTTTCTTCATTGCGTCCATTTCAGTTTTTATGTCTTGAACTGTTTCCATTACCTGTTTGATTTTTTTCTTGGTTTTCTAGGGTTTCTTTGAGGAATTTATTCATTTCTTCTAACATTTTGTTAGTTTTCTCATCCCTTTCTTCAAAGGCGTTTTTCACCTCTTCTTTAAAGGTCTCTATCACTTTCATAAAGTTACGTTTAAAGTCGATTTCTTCTACTTCTTCTGGGTTTGGTTGCTCAGATTTTCCTGTTGAGTATTCGTTGGTTTCTGCTGTTATCATCTTGCTTTTCAGATTGTTGGAAGAATTCTTGGATTGACGCCTACCCATCTCTTCCTCTGATTTCAGTCAGGGGAGTCTCAATGGGTTGGGGCCTCCCATAACAGCTTGTATATACTAACCCCTCTGTATAGCTGATCTCAGTGCAGGAAGAGGAATCCCTTCTGGACTTCTGGTCCTTCTATACCTCCAATCTCAGCACAGGGAGAGAGATTTTTGGGGTTCCAAAGTTCCACAGAGAAAAGGGCAATCTTGCAGGGGCGGGGTGCAGGGTCCTGTAGATCAAAGTGGCCTGCAGGGACCTTAGCACCAGGCTTGCACAACCTTACCAGTGTGAGCTGCCTCCGATCTCAGCCCAGGAAGAGAGAGTGCTGGGGTACCAAAGCCCCACCGAGGAAAGGGAGATCTTGAAGGGGGGGTGCAGTGTCCCGTGAAATAAAGAGGCCCGGCTGGCAGGGATCTTACCATCAGGCAGGCACAGCCCTACCAGTGTGGTCCTCCGATCTCAGCACAGAAAGAGAGAGTGCTGGGGTACCAAAGCTCCACCGTGGAAAGCTTTGTGTTGGTTTTGGTATCAGGGTAAATGTAGCTTCATAAAAAGAGTTTGGCAATGACCCTTCTGTTTCTATTATGCAAAACACATTAATGAATATAGGTATTAGCTCTTCTTGGATGTTTTGGTAGAATTCAGCATTAAAAAAAAAATCCTCCATTATGATCAAGTAGGCTGCCACCCAGAGATGCATGGCTGGTTCAACATACGGAAATATATCAATGTAATCCATCATATAAATAAACTGAAAGAAAAAAAATATGATCATTTCATTAGATGCTGAAAAAGCATTTGACAAAATTCAACACCCCTTTATGATAAAGGTCTTGGAGAGATTAGGGATACAAGGTTCATATCTAAATTTATTAACAGCAATATAGCAAGCTGATAGCTACCATCAAATTAAATGGAGAGAAACTCAAAGCGATTCCACTAAAATCAGCAACAAGACAGAGCTGTCCACTCTCCCCATATCTCTTTAATATAGTGATTGAAGTTCAAGCAATAGTTATAAGACAGATTAAAGAAATCTTGGGGACACAAATTGGAATGGAAGAAGTCAAACTTTCGTTATTTGCAGATGATATGATAGTGTACATAAATGACCCCAAAAACTCTAACTAAGAACTTCTATAGCTGATAAATACCTTCAGTGATGTGGCAGGATACAAAATCAACTCAAAAAAATCAGTAGCCCTCCTATACACAAAGGATAAAGAAACAGAGAGGGAAATCAGAGAAACATCACATTTCACAATAGCCACAAATAGCATAAGTATCTTGGGTTAACACTACCAAGGAAGTGAAAGATCTATTTGAGAAGAACTTTAAGACCTTGAAGAAAGAAATCAAAGAGAACAGAGATGTTGACCAATGGGATTGAATCAAAGACCTATATATTAATCCACAAACATATGAACACCTCATATTTGACAAAGAAGCTAAAAGTATACAATGGAAGAATGAAAGCATCTTTAACAAATGATGATGAAATAACTGGATGTCTACCTGTAGGAGAATGAAAATAGATCCTTATCTATCTCCATGTACAAAACTCAAATTCAAATGGATTAAAGACCTCAATATTAATCCAACCACACTTAACCTAATAGAAGAGAAAGTGCTAAGTAGCCTTCAAAACATGGGCACAGGAGACCACTTCCTCTGTGAAACCCCAGTGGCACAGACAATAAGAGCAATAATGAACAAATGGGACCTCCTGAAACTGAGAAGCTTCTGTAAAGCAAAAGACACAGTCATTAAGACAAAAAGGCATCCTACTGAATGGAAGAAGATCTTCACTAACCCCACATCAGACAAAGGTCTGATCTCCAAAATATACAAAGAACTCAAGAAACTAGACATTAAAATTATAAATTACCCAATTAAAAAATGGGATAATGATCTCAACAGACAATTCTCAACAGAAGTTCGAATGGCCAAAAGATACTTAAGGTCATGCTCAACTTCCTTAGTGATCAGGGAAATGCAAATCAAAACAACTTTGAGATACCATCTTACACTTGTCAGAATGGGTAAAATCAAAAACACCAATGATAGCCTATGCTGGAGAGGATGTGGAGTAATGGGAACACTCATCCATTGCTGGTAGGATTGCAAATTTGTACAACCACTTTGGAAATCAGTGTGGTGGTTTCTCAGGAAATTGGGAATCAACCTACCTCAGGATCCAGCAATACCACTCTTGGGAATATACCCAAGAGATGCCCAATCATACTACAAAAGTATTTGTGCAACTATATTCATAGCAGCATTATTTGTAATAGCCAGAACCTGGAAACAACCTAGGTGCCCCTCAATGGAAGAATGGATCAAGAAAGTGTGGAATATATACACATTAGTGTACTACGCAGCAGGAAAATACAATGACATCTTGAATTTTGCATGCAAATGGATGGAAATAGAAAATGCTATCCTGAGTGAGGTAACCCAAACCCAAAAAGATGTTTATGGTATGTATTCACTCATTAGTGGACCCTAGCCATAAAACAAAGGACACTAAGCTTATAGCTCACAAGCCCAGAGAAGCCAAATAGCAAGGTGAACTCAAAGAAAATCATATATAGATCCTCTTGGAAATTGGAAGCAAACTAGATTGCTAGGCAAAAGATGGGAATATGGGAGTGGGGATAGAGGTGGTGGTTGGGGGGTGGGGGAAGGGGAGAGGGGGGAGGAGAAGGAAGAAGGGAAGGACTGGGGAGAGCTTGGGGGAGTAGGAGGGTGGAGATGGAGGAAAGGTGGATATTGGTGAAGGAAATAAGATATCTACATCATTGGAGTCATTTTAGGACTGCCAAGATACTTGGCTCTAGAGAAGATCCCAGGTGTCCATAGGGATGTCCTCAGCTAGGTGCTTGGACAGCAGAGGAGAGGGTACCAGAACTATCATTGTCCCATAGTCACACTGATGAATATCTTGATCACATCCATAGAAATTTCGTCTGATGGATGGAGATAGAGACAGAGACCCACATTTACACCAGAGCAATGGACTGAGCTCCCAAGGTCCAGTCGAAGGGCAGAAGGTGGGAGAAGATGAGCAAGGAAGTTAGGACCATGAGGGGCTGGATCACCCACTGAGACAGTGTGCCTGATCTAATGGGAGCTTACCAAATCAAGCTGGACCGGGTCTGAATGAGCATTTGATCAAACTGGACTCTCTAAATGTGGCTGCCAATCAGGGCAGACTGATAAGCCATCAACAATGACACTAGGATTCATCTCTTCTGCATATATTATCTTTTTGGGAACCTAGTCGATTTGGATGCACACCTTCCTAGGCCAGGATGGAGGGGGGAGGGCCTTGGACTTCCCACAGGACTTCCTCTTTTAAGGAAGCAGCAAGAGGGAGGAGCGGGGGAGCGGAAGGGGAATGGAGAAGGGGAGGAAAGTAAATTTTTTTTGATTTGATAAAATAAAAGAATATGGAAAAAAGAAAGCCTAAAAAAAGAAATGAAGGACAATACTACCAAATAGTTAGGAGATATGAATAAATCCCTCAAAGGTAACCTAAAAAAAAAATTAAAAGCAATCAAACAGGTAATGGAAACAGTTCAAGACTTGAAAACTGAAATGGAGGCAATGAAGAAAACACAAACCAAGGGAAGGCTGGAGATGGAAAATCTGGGTAAACGAGCAGGAACTACAGAGACAAGTATAACCAACAGAATACAAGAGATAGAAGAATCTCAGATGCTGAAGATACAATAGAGAAAATAAACTCATTGATCAAAGAAAATAAACTCATTGATCAAAGAGAATAGTCTCTTATAGGCTTCATAAGATCAACTTGAATTCACCAACACCCACAGGTCGAGAAAAACTTAATAAAAGTCCCACCCAGCTATGATTTGTTTCTCACCAGCCTACTTTCTTAATGGGATACCCCCCTCTCTCTTTATATGTGTGTGTGTGTGTATACATACATACACACACACACACACACACACACACACACACACATATATCTGCTTTCTCATCTTCCATGACCATGAGTCCACCAGTCCACCATATATTTTTCTGAACAACTTAACTTTATTTCTGTCCATAGCCTCTCTGTTCCAACAGGTTTCAAATCAACCACGGACACCTCCAGCAAATCCAGAATCAACTTTAGCAGTTTCTTCAGAATCTATATGCTTTTCCAGCCTCACAGACAACACATTCCTAGTTTCAAATTGTCCTACAGAGCATGAACAATGAACAATGAGAGAAATATCCTGCACTTACTGGAATTGACCAACATTATAGATTTTGGGGTTCCCAACTACAATTCCCCATATTTAGGATGAAGTAGGGATTACATTGTACCTTGTCATTCATTTATTATCATCAAGAAGTCAACACAATTAATTTCATGACTTGAGGCATATGACTGATGAGCCTGTCTAACATGTGCTATAAATGAAATTACTAAGGTTATTAGTAGGCCTAAATGACTTAATGCTGCTTTAATTTGGGCATTACTACTATAAGAACTGTTGTATATACAACTGCCTTAGTACAACAGGTTCATACTACAGAGCATGTTTATTGGCTTTCAAGTATATTGTCCAAAATTGTTAAAAATATAGAAGACAGGGTCCTTCATGATCATATCAATGCTTTGGAGGAAGCTGTTCTTTTACAGGAAATTAGGTGAATAAAATTAATCTTATACTTAGTGTTCAGTTTCAATCTACCTTTAAATGGATTTGTGTGACCACTCTTCCATATATGATTGGGGTCAAGATCAGGCACATTTATAGGGTAGTTGGAATAATTCTGCTTTATCTGTGGATATAGATTCCTCCCTTTACCAGAAAATTTCTGACAGGCTCACTCTCTACACAAAATATGGCTGTCTCTTCTTCCTTCATTATCTAAGTTGATATTGGGTAGATGTTTCAAGAATGAATAGTGAGCTGCACCTCAGTTGATTTCCAGATCTCCATGAAACCCAGTCTTTTCTTTGGTGTTGTTGGATATAGCTGTAGCAGTGAATGCTGGTGATGAAGTGAGTTGGTAGACAGCACAACTGATTGATGATATTCACAAGTACTCAACCATTCAAAAATACAAACACACTGTGGAGCAAAGGTGACCACAAAGTTGATATCCAATGGCCTGTGGAGGTAATGATGTATCAGTATAGGTCTATGTTCTATAAAGGTTTGAGACTGTGGGGCAGGTTTCTGAGACTGGGATAGAAGTAAATATGGAACCAGGGAATAATGTATGATCTCAGAAATTGCCTCAATTAACATATACATACATTGATTTGATTAATGATTTTTGTGAAATGTGATTTAATCATAGTTGACCAACTTACAAGAATTATATTCATATGCAATGATTAGGACACATATCTAAAATTCTAAAAGACTGGAACTTCTGCAGGAACACACAGCCAGAGTTAACTATAAACCTGAAGTCATGTAACGTTTAAGACTCCAAAGGACTTTTGTTTTCCCAGGAGTTATCATTTGGACTTTACTGTTCAAATTCATATTTCAGTTTATTAAAAGCTACCTTCAAAATGTCCCATTTTCTTAGAATCCAGAGATTATTTTATCATACTTCATAATCAAAGTTTTCAATTTTTATTATTTTATTAATGAAGAAACATTTCAATGAATGTGGTCATTGGTGAAGAGATTGTGAAGGTTTGGTGTACACTAGTCATCCTAAATCAGCATCCCTTCATTCATAGAAAAAATTTTGAAAAGTTGTTACAAAAAAGTTAGAGACAAAACAACATTCAGAATGATTGTTTTTGTGAATGTCTTAAGGCTCATATTCTCTGTCATGTTAGTCCCAGGGCAGCTTCCTGCTCCTCCAGAGTTTCTGACACGCTCAGGATGTGGTTGCAGCACTGTGTCTTGCACAGAAATAGACCGCAGAGTCTTCAGATGCCAGGCTGCTGAGCTCCATGTAGGCTGTGCTGGAGGATGTGTCTGCAGTCAGTGTGGCCTTGCCCTGGAACTTCTGAGCATATTTAGTTTCACCATCCTCTGGATCAATCCTTCCAATCCACTCCAGGCCCTGTCCAGGCCTCTGCTTCACCCAGCTAATAAAGTAGCTAGTGAAGGTGTAGCCTGAAGCCTTGCAGGACAATTTCACTGAGGTCCCAGGTGTCCCCAGTTCAGGCCCTGACTGATGTAGTTGTACCTGGGAGTGGACACCTGTGAAGAAATAGACAGAGTAGATTGTCAGAGACATTGTTGCCTCAGTCCCTGTCTTCTCCTCAGGTTTGGAATTAGAAATCCCTTACCTGTCATTACTGACACAAGGAAGAGAATGATACAGCTCCATCCCATGGTGTGGGCCTTGTGTGCTCAGTGACTGGAGAAGACACTGATCATATGCTGTTGTCGGGTGTTGACATCCCTGTATTTACCATAATAGACTCAGGAAATTTGCATATTCAAGAACAGGAAACTTCTTAAATAAACAGCTAGTCTAGTTTGAGAAGGTGGTGGAGGACACTTGAGTCAAGCAACAGGATGATGAAGTTCAAGTCCTAATCCTGTCTGAAGAAATGCATCTCACACCATTTCCTCAGCTCTGCAGATGCTTGGGGTGTAACAACAGGACCTAACCTCTCAATATATTCTGGCCTGAGGCAGTTGCTCCACTTTGTGACAAGGTTGTCTGATAGATTTACAGAAGGTGGTTGTGATGATAATGGTGGTAATTAGAAATTTCAAAACTTGCTGAATTCTGAGAAATTACAATCTAAGTTCAGATAAATATAGTTAATATTTGCTATACCAGAAGGTTTCATACAAAAACTCACTGAAATGACCTAAAGAAACATATTTAGGAATATTTGCACATTGATGTTTAATGCAGCACGATATGCCATATCTTATGAAAATAAACTTTGTGACATTCAGCAGATGATTGCAGCAATAAGACCTCACTATATATGTGATACAACAGGAATAGGTCATCTGAAAGAATAACAAACTTATATCACCTTTAGAAAAGTCAATGTAACTGGAGATAACTGTATTAATTAAAATTATGTCTGAAATACAGATACTATATGAATCTCTAAGTAGTTTTTATATATTGAATATGTACACAGAACTATTTATGCAAGTAACTAACAACTTAGAAATGAACCTGTCTAGCAGAATATATCAAAAACAGGAATATCAAGAAAATGAAGGGTAGGAGTTATTCGCAATATAGCCATAGTTGGTGCGGGATAATTGTCTGTATTCTGTCAATCATGATTTAAATAAACACTGATTGGCCATTAGCCAGGATATATAGGTGGGACAACCAGACAGGAAGTAGAGACGGAGCAAGGAGAATAGGAGAATGCTGGGAAACAAGAAGCTCTCTCAGCAGTCCTGATCCAGACCATCGAAGAAGCAGGATGTGACCTGCCCTGCTGAAAAGGTACTGAGCCATATGCTAACATAGAAAAGAATAATGGGTTAATATAAGTTACAAGAGCTAATAAGAAGCCTGAGCTAATGGGCCAATCAGTTTATAACCTAATGCAGACTCTCTGTGTGATTTTTCTCTGGGGTTTGTCGGCTGTGGGGTACTGGGTGGGACAGAAACCCAAACAACCAGGCCATCACACTACACACAGTGTAAATTTACAGGTATGAAAATTCTAAACATATGTAAAATTGTTATTTTCACTATACTTTTCTCATCAGTGACCCAATACCAAGAGATCTAAAGCCTGGTGCTGGCCCACAAAGAGTCCCTGCCCATCAAGTTGAATATTTCTTTAAATTTGTAATTATTTTCTCATAAAGTGCATCCCAATCAAAGTTTCTCCTTAGTCTTCTCTCTCACCCATACTTCTGCTCTCCCCCAGATACATCCTGCTCTGTCTCCCCCCAGAAAAAAATCAGATATTCAAGGAATATGCATAAAATATGGCATAGAAAGCTAAAATAAGACCAGGCAAATACCATACCATAAGCCTGGATGAATCAACTCAGTATGAAGAAAAGTGTCCAACAAGTAGGTCAAAGAATCAGACAGACCCTATTTCCAGTGTTAGTTTTCCCAAAAGCATGCCAAGCTATTTAACAAGTATGCTGAGGACCTAAGGCCACCCTACAGGTCCCTGATTTCCATGAACCCCCATGAGTCCTCATTAGTTAATTATGTGGACTGTGATCTCATGGTGTCCGTAGGCCCTTGGTTTTCACAATCCTTCTTCTCACTCCTTAGTGGGGCTCCACAAATTCCACCTAATAGGACTATGTATCTGCTCCCATCAGTTGCTGGATGCAGTGTCTCAATGATGAAGATTCTGCTAGGTTCCACTCACAGAACACTCTCTAGGCAGGACAAGCTAACTGTAGGTCAATGGTTTTGTAGCTGATTTGTGTCCTAAAACCTCCACTTTAGACCTTGCATGGTTACAGAAGGTATTCTGTTCAGGAAAACTTGTACAATAGAAAATCTATGCAATCTATGAAATTACCCTATCAAAGACTCATAGTAATGGGGAACATGGAACCTGAACTGGCCATTTTTAATATCTTTTTTTTTAAAACGTTACATTGTATTCAATGGTGAAAGCAAGGCACACATAAACCAAGAACCTTGGAGGACAGTTTATGAAATTCAATTCTCATTTCTACCAAGATACAAAGCAATTCAGAAAATATTCCTAAGTTTACAAGTAGACATATTTACTCACTCAGTTACCTCACAGACTCTCATGTTGTAATGTTGACTTGCCTGATTGGTTGAGATCTTGTGCTGGTAAATATTGCTGCTGATTGTTCATTTGTATATTAGCTATATGAGGTCTTGAAGACAACATTTCATGGCTACCAACCCCATATTGTTGTTCTTAAATTTGATCCCAACTTTTTTGTGAAGGTTCCTGAGATTTGTGTACAAAATAGATCCAGATGACTCATCTGTGGATGAGCACGCAGTCTTCCATTCTTAGCACTTTGACCAGCTATGAATGTCTACATTAATTATTACCCACTGCACACAGAAGTTCTTGTGATCATGGCTGAGAGCAGGACTAATCTATTGGTTGTAAAAATAAATATTTATATTGCAATTTGACAACATGACTATTAGCAATGAAACTTGGGAAGGTTCTTCTAGGGACTATGTCATGCCAAGCCATGGGCTTTTGAACATGTTTACCTGGGATGAATATTTACAATGAGTCAATCAATGAACATAATTAGAATAAAATTGATCACCACATACCTCTCAGGCACTAGTGGATATATCTAACTGGAAGGCTGTTACTGAAGACTACAAGATCTGCTACTTTACATGGTCATTGATGTCCTTCCTCACAATGCAGACCTTCCTATATTAGGAAGGGAGCTGAAGGGAGAATGTCCCATTAAATTTCTGGTTGGTTTCTCTATGGTGTACAATAATACAGTCCTTAGCTCACAGTGAAATGCAATTCATAACAACTTTAAAGTTCTATTTTTACCTCATTTGGAATGACTATGAATAAGAAAATAAATAATAACAAATGCATACTTAGTTGTGGAGAAAGGGTGGCCCTCATTCACTGTTGATGACAGTATACACTAGTGTCCTGACTTTGGAAATTTCATCAAATTACTAAATAAAACTATTCTGTGCTCTAGCTTTATTCCTTCAAGTATATGCTCAAGAGACTCTGCATCTTACTGTAAAGACACTTGTACATCAATATTTATTGTTATTCTATTAACAGCAGTTGGAAAATGCAATCAACTTGGATTTCCAAAAAAAGACAAAGAGAGAGAGAGAGAGAGAGAGAGAGAGAGAGAGAGAGAGAGAGAGAGAGAGGCTCTCAACTCAAAGCAAAAAGTTTCAGCAATTGATGCTTGCAAAGGAAGAATTAGTTTTCCTTAACAGAGTCTCATTGGGTATATTAACCACACTTAAGGGTGGATCCATGCCCAGGATTAGATGACCAACACAAAATGGCCTCAATTGAATGTTTGTAGATATTTTTTATCATATCAGTTTTGCTGTATTTCTTTTGATCTAATATGTTTTTTCTTAGTACTATGGTTCCAGGGTTAAATTGTTTAAAATTTTTGGTTTGGTTTGGTGTACTTTTGTTTTGCTTTCTCTGTCTCTCTCTGTCTCTGTCTCTCTCTCTGTGTATGTTTCTGTGATCTGTGTATTTTTGCTTGTTATAATCCTATTCTTAAACTTTTTTTTTGCTTAAGTGTTTGCTTTCTACAAAAAAAAGAGATGGATGGTGCGGAGGTAGGAATGATCTAGAAAAAGAAGATGGAATCAGTGATTATAATATTTTGCATTAAATTTATTTTAATAATATATAAACAGTAAATGAAAACTGAGAAAAAAATAAACAAGAAACTTTAAACCTCTGAAAATTTTAATACGTAAATTTTACTGTTCTTGAGCATGAAAACACCACATGTCAATCACAGCAGGTGCAGGTCAGCTATTAGATTTTAAGTAAGGACACCACAGAGAATGCAGCGTAACTTCCACTCAAACCTCGTCTTTTAACTAGAGATTCTTGGTACCATTGTGCCCCCTTCTGGTTCTGAGATGCCCTGCAGGTTTGTTTGCCAAGGCTTACATAGAAGTAACATTGCTGTGAGTACCAGCATTCCTGCAACTTCAGTGCTCACAGAGCTCAGGTGCAGGGAGAAATGGCTCTGGTTCTTAGGCGATGCTGACTGGATATTTGAGAGATGGATTATAAATTGTGCCTATATGATCCTCAATGTCTCTCTCAATGCCAGGCTCCTCTTGGATGGATCCAGTTCTAGCAATTCCTTCTTGTAATACATAAAATGAGGACAGACCTGGATCTTTGCAGGTTTCATCTTGTTACAATGGGGGGGAGAGACACTGAACTCAGAGAAGATCAGTGGATCTTGAGTTCAGCTGTATTCCATCATGTGTTCATGTATGAATTCCTGAGACACTCAGATACAGGAGTCAAAGCAAAAGGAGGCACAACTGTGGCCCTCACAGACCAGGTAACAACTCAAGAAAATTACTTTCACATTGAAGAGATAAAAATCAAGCTAGTTGAAATGTAACCCAATATATTTACCATAATGTATTTGTGTGTGTTTGAGGGAATGAAAAGGGAGAAAAGATCCTTTGACAAGAATCCTCATGGGTAGAGGGTATATCTCTTTGGACAGTTTTATCTCTCTCTTTCTACTCTCTGAATTCAGTATCCTCTTTTTCTTGGACAGAGAATGTGTTAGTAAAGTTTTACAGGAGTTGAATGTTTTCACAAGAAAGGATGTATTTGGAAGGTACTTCCAGGAATGAGAGAATCCAAGAACACTACACAGCATTTTGTCAATATGTCTGTTTATATTTCTGAAGTGTAACTACAAATATTAACAGAAAAATTCATGTTACAGAAAGCCAAGCTACTAACATATGTTTTGTTCTAACTTCAGGACCAAGAATCATTTGTGCCTAATATTGCAGGACAAATGCAGCTTGAACCAGTCAGTTGCATGGCTTCTCTTCTATCACTGACCATAATTGGTATGATGTCATTGGGTCTTTCAGTTCATAGGGCAGCATCCTCAAAGCAACATCTCATTACAAAGGAACAATTCTCCATACAGGTCAGGATGCTGAATGGACTTAAATTGGCATTTCTTCTTCTGTTCTTGTCAGAGTGGTGTCCTTATGTCTTCACCTCATAGTCTAGTTTGTTGGGATGCAGATAGCTATCATGTGTGACAATGTACAGAGTCCTTGCCTGCTTAATCCATATGGCTTCACAGAGACATCCTCCTCATATAATGAAATATATTCACAAAATTATGTGCCCTGAACTTATTGAGAGATGGTGTGAGAGTCCATTCCTAATGGAAACCAATGTGAGTATTGCAGCATGTGCTGATCTGATGCAATGTCTGTGGAACTATAAGAGACTTTTTCAAAAATACATGATTGATTCCTAACACATGAGTGAATACATTGATTTCTAGCATTCTCATTTACCTTTTACTTGTGGATTATTTCCCAATTCACATCTGTCTGGGGCTTGGTCTCATTGACCATAAAGGCATAGTAGTTCCTTGTGTTATTGTTTCTATGTTTGATACATCTGACACCACTGAAGGGCCTGAGAATGGTTTTCACTATTCCTCAGTCCCTTTGCAGATAGTTTTGCATCTGAAACTTGAATCATATCTTCTCACTCTGTTTCACTCACAGATGTGTCATGGTCCAGTGCTAGCCCAGACCATAAATTATTTCTCTGAACCAGCCTGGAGGCTAGGGAATAAAGATATAACTCACATGGCTTTATCAGGAAAGAAATTCTCAAGCTCACATCCTGAAAAATTCCTCTGCTTTATTCTCCAAACAGCCTTACATATCAAAACATAAATCGAGGGGAAATTCATTAGCATTCTGATTCCTAGTTAACCAGATGAATGGCTTTTAATCATGTGCACATTATCTATGTCTCCTCTGTCATATCTTCCTGGTAAGTATGCTAGCTCAGTCATATAGGCTGAATTAGTACCTCTTTTCAGCCATCTTCAAACTTACAGAGAAAGGAGCAAAACAATGTCCTGACCTTTTTTAGGGTAACTACAGCCTGTCTGGAAGGTTATGTGACCACTTCAGGTATAAACTATGGCCTAAGAGCCTGGCTGTCACACCATGTATAAATATGTGCCTACAACCCACTCTCTCTTATTAGTTTTAGTAAAATCTGTGTTTCTACAACAGGACAGAAGATAATGCCTGGCTTGGGCAAAAACTTCTCAATTTACCCAAATTTTTCCATCTCTGGAACAGGAATTCATATATGCAAGCTCCTGTCTTAGGTATCTGGGGAGAAGAAGCTTCAAAGCCGTCATTGACTGCTAATCTCTATTGTGGATTATTTCACAATTCACCTCTGTCTGGTGCCTGTTTTCATTGACCATAAATGCACAGCAGTTCCATGTGTCACTGTTTCTATGCTTGATGCAATTGAACACAGCTGAATGGCCTGAACATCACTTGCACTATTCCTGAGTCCCTTTGTGGATAGGTTTGCATCTGAAGCCTGGGTCATATCTTCTCAATCTAATTCTCTCACAGATGGTTTTCATCATGGATTCCTCAGTGGTCAGATGTCTCAGTTAAAACAAGAACCAATTTAGATGTATTTCTGGAGTTGTCTGGAATGTCTGCTAGATAATTTACCTGTGGAGGAGGTTACACATAACTGCTGTAGTCCATTACTCTAGAACATCATGAATCAGTATCAGGATTTACTTTACAAGTCAAGGAGAATGTCTGTGAAGGTTTACTAAATGTGGACTCAATACTTTTATGGTTGGGACAACTGATGACACAATTAGATCACTGAAAAGCTTATAAAACAATTACAAGCCAACAATTGTAATCATATGAGAATACTCATGAGAAAGATGTGTATTGATTGACATATAGAAAAGTTTCATAAAATGTTTATGAATCTTTGTGGTTCTCAGAAAACACAGAGTCAAGTATAAGGTATGGATGTTTTGTATTTGTTGCCAAGAGAATTAAATCAGACAAAACGTTATATTCGTTGACTATGGGAGGCATGAGAGTTGAAAAATGGATTTGATTCAGCAAGTGAAGAAGTAACCATGCATTTCTTCACTGAAAGTGAACTCTGTTCTGAAATCCCAGAGAGTAAGTGCTCTTGGAAAGGCATCTGTCATCACAGAAGGGAGACACATAAAAAGCATATATGTACTCTGCTGTACCCAAATGCTAATGACATGTCTCTGCTACTCACCAATGTATTCCTATAGACCAATCAAACTTCAACATCTCAGAAGCCTGAGGTCTCTTACATGCAACATAAGATGTTGTAGCCCTTGCAGCAGAATTGTATAGAGTTATCTGATTGACTATTCAGTTAAAGTCTTATAGCCATGTTAGCTGTTGTTTTTATTGTGCTTGCATAATCTATTCACTTCTGAATTAAAATGTTAAAAATTTTTCTACATATTGAGCAATCTCCACATTGCAGTTGGAGGACAAAAAGGGTGTGCTTGGTAAACTCACCGTTATTTTATGCACTACTGTTTATATTTATTTTTATATAAATTTATTATTGAAAAATAATAATAAATTTACATTACAGCTACAGTTTCCCAGTCCCTTCTCTCCACTCTGTCTCTCCCCACATACATCACTCTGTTTTACTCCTCCTCACTTTCTGTTAAGGAAAGGGAAGGTCTCCCATGAGTATTAACAAAATGTGGCTTATCTAGTTGCAGTAAGACAAATCACCTTCAATGTACTTTGACTTGGCAAGGAAACACAGTATGGCAAGTAAGGTCCCAAAGCCAGTAAAAGAATTTGAGACAGTCCCTGTTCCCCCTGTTAATAGTTCCACAAGAGGACCAAGCTATTGAACTCTAACATATATGTAATGAACCTACATCATTCCCTTCCAGGCTCCCAGGTTGCCAGTTCAGGCCCTGTGAACCGCTTTGACGCAAGGTTAGTTGATTCTATGAGATTTTTTTGTTGTGTTTTGGACCCCTCTGGCTCCTATTGTCCTTTCCCCACCTCTTCTGTGGAATGCTAAGTGGGTCTGCATCTGTTTACAATACTGTTGGTTGTAGACTCTCTCACAAGAATTGGACTAGGTGCCAGTCAATGAGTATAGCAAATTTTAATTTAGGATTCAGTTGCAAGGTTCTAACTAAGAATTGGAGAAGACTATTAATACTTGACAATAGGTATCATTAGGATGATAGCATCCATCAATTGACACCATTCAGATTTCTCATGGAGAGGAGCTCTGTGATGGAAGAACATGCAGAACAGATCACTGTTCTTAGATTCCCTTCTCAATGATAAGCCCCAGGGATAGCAGGTGCTATGTGTCTCCATGCTTCCCTTTGCTTAGGTATTTATTTAACCTGAGTAGTCTTCAGCAAAACATTAGTTACTGAGACACACATTTATTTGCAAAGTGTAGAGCAGAATACTGTGTTTCTGGTTCAGTGCTTTGCAATAAGCTGTGAGTACAGAGGAGGGTACTGGGACTTGGGAAGTTTGGAATCACAGATCTCGAGTACAAACTGGAGTGACGAAATTATTTTAGTAATAGTGATTGCAAAGCACTTTTGGACATCTCCTGATGATGACTAATTATTAGACTTTGATTTACTAGGTGACCAAACACTTCTGCTCCAAAATATTGACCAAATTATGGTAGTAACCTGCACTGATATTAATATCAACCTGGAGATATATATCAACTTTACTAGTATGAAACTTCCTGTTCTCTGAACCTTTCATTAAGTGTGGGCACGGTCTCTTATATTTTAAAAAGCAGCAGGAACTGTGTGCTCACTCTCTTGTTTCCAGTTCCTCTTCTGGCTACTGGACTCTGTCCCTGTTTGTGCTCAAAGGACTGTTGTTTAGGATGGTGATCTGTAAGTTTTCTTTGTAAATAAATAACACTTTTATAATCCTAATTCTGAACTGGTGTGGGATTGTTTTATGGCACCAATTGGCATCCAACATTTTGTTTTAGAATCCCCCAGCTCTGCTGCCCGCTGCAGAGCTATACCCAGCTTGGGCTATACCCAGCTTGGCGCAAGCCCTCCCTCAGCAGGCCACAGCTTGTGCATGGAGCCAGCAGTTCAATGTAGAATCTCGCATGGCAGCCTTTCTTGCTACAGATCAGCTGCAGTTTTTTTTTTATATTCTTCTTTACACACTTTGGATTGGCTTCAAGTCCCCACACACCCTACTGTTTGCCTCCTGCCAGGGCACAGCACAGACATTTGGGTGAGATGAGTACTTCCCTGGTCTGAGCCAGCTGCTCCATTTCTTTTTAACAATTTGTTTGCATTTTCCTCTTCCATTGCTCTAGAGACATCCACAGAGCACATAATCTGTGATTCATCTTTCAGCATTTTGTTCTAAAATCAGATTTCAGACCAGCCACGGGTGAATTCATGTGTACTGCTTGCCAGGTTACTTTTGTAGGTAGACCACAACACCTAGTGGAAGGCTATGGATATCACACCTATTCCAGCTAATTAAATCACAGGTAAGATTTAATATCCTGATTATAGATCATAAATTGCTGATTTAAAAGGTGAATATGTCAGACAATCTAACTGTCCAAGGTTTCAATAGCCTATTTGCTTAGACAATGTATGAGGTTTTACAAGACTTATATGATGCCCCTTCTAAATCACTATTTTTGTTTCTGGGGATTAGTCTTATACTCAATATTTTTTTCATAAAAATATGGTTTGACAGTAGGGCTAAGAATTAGGCATTTTTAGAAATCCTACAGTCTTTTCAGATTGAAACCATAATTCTCAGTAAAGAGGTTGGAAATCTGAAGAAGGATATGTCCAATTTAACTAACAAAACTCTGTCAACTGAGATATTTTGGAAATGATACAGACTGATAGTAATGTATTTAAAGGAAAATTCAGCACTCTAGAGAAGGAAACAGCTGATTTGGCACATAAAATCCAATCAATGACAGTGAGTGCAAAAACACTGTTTGAGAGAATTCTCACTGTTGAGTGTATTAATCAGACTCTGTCAAAGAGGTATGACAGATTGAACGATAGAATGTTTCTTCAGGAAGGTAATATGCATGCTATAAAGATTTTGTCCAAGAATGAGACATTATCTGTACTGGACAGACTTCATACCTTGGAATCCTCAATGAGGGCATTAAAGCAGAACACTGGGCAGGAGATCCACATGTTACAAAAAGCAATGATAAACAGATTTGAAAAGATTGAGGAAATTATCAAATTTAATGACCAGGAACAAAAGATAAAAAGGCAAAATTAAAACTTGTCAGTACATAAAAATCTCAGAGCTTCCCCAGAGTTCTGCCTGCCTTTCCAGTAATAACATCAGAAAAAGTATCTGGCTCCAAGTACTCTAAGGTTGTCAAGGAATATACATGGGAGCCCATATGTATGAGTGATCTAAAGAAAATTAAACAAGCAATTGTAGCTTAGGGCCTACATTCATCCTTCGTTAGGAAAAATTGTCAAAAGGTGGGCTTTTCGTAGCAAAGCCATGCTTCAAGATTGGGCTCAGTTAATCTCAGCAGTCCAAGAAAGTGTACTGTAATTGCTTTGAAGGTGCTTTTTAAAAGAGGAAGCAAAAATTTTAGAGCAACAAGAAAAAGCAAAAGGACTTGAGATTTCCCTCAATCAAATTCTAGGGGAAGGACTTTACTCTTATCCTTAGGACCAAGCTCTTTATGATGACCATACAATGTTCCTATGTAACACAGCAGCTTTAAAGGCTTGAGACAGAATTCAGGAACTAGAGAACATAGTTGAATCATATCTTAGGGTTAAACAGGGTCAGAGAGCCTTTTAGTGACTTTTTGCAAAGACTAATTAGGGCTGTACAAATAGGGGTAACAGACACAGAAGCTAGATGTATAATAATTGAAATTTTAGCATATGAAAATGCCTACATTGAGTGAAAACAGATCCTTGGTCAGTTGAAGATCAGATCAGCACCCATGGATGAATGGATCTTGCATACAGTGAATGTTGAGACACTTGACTATGGTACTGAAGTGTGGGGAGGAGAAACAATATCCAACAGTAAGAGAAGACATCAGAATACCAAATGTTTTAATTGTGGTAGAATTGGACAACTGAGAAGGGATTGTAGACAATGGATTCCTAGGAATAATGCCTCCTCTGGGAATAGTAGAAATATGAGGACTCAGCCTTCAGGTATATGTAGGAGGTATGGCAAATGTCGACATTGGACCAGTGAATGTAGGTCAATGAAAGATACTCAAGGCAACCTGATACCATTGGGAAACACTGTGGAGGCCTCTTGCAGACCCCCATGACAAATATGGTCCAGTCATTCCAAGTTACTGTGGAGAATGAGTCTCCCCAGGAAAATTAAAAAATCCAATGCCTGCTGCAAAAAGCTATACTGGTATGAATGATGGGTTAAATGTGGAGGATGAGTCCAAAACTCCAGTAGAACAGAGGAAACATACATTTTAGCACACGTCTATAAAAGATCAAAGACAAAAGCTAAGAGTTTGTATAAATGGCATTTTATTGAAGGTTTATTAGACATGGGTGTGTAGGTAAGTATCATTATTTCAGAATCTTGGCATCCAAATTGGCCTCTTCAAGAGGTAGATGTTCAGTTCCTGAAAATTGAAACCCTATCTTTGATTAAACAAAACATAAGATGGGTTGAATGCATAGGGCCACAAGGGCAAATAGGAAGACTAAGGCCATATATAGCCAATATTGCAGTGAATTTGTGTGGTCATGACCTACTGCAGCAATGGAATACCTATATTAATATTTCTGAAGCCCCAAAAACTTATGTTTCTGAGGAAAATATTAGAAGATATTACAGATGACAGACACCAGCCATTTGGGCTGTACAAGAACATAAATCAATTGATAAACCTTTAGAAGTACCAACCAACAGCCCTACCTTTAAAATGGTTAACAGAGAAACCAATATGGGGTAAGCAATGGCCTCTACCTGAGGAAAAGTTGCAGGCTTTAGAACAGCTGGTACAAGCACAACTAGATGCTGGATATATAGAAGAATCTTCCAGCCCTTGGAATTCTCCTGTATTTGTTGTTAAAAAGAGATCCGGAAAATGGAGAATCATGACAGATCTAACAGCTTTCAACAAGGTTATTCAACCTATGGGCCCTCTACAATCTGGAATTCTTCTGCCTCCTATGTTACCAAAGGGATGGCCTCTCATAGTTATTGATTTAAAGGATTGATTCTTCACTGTACATTTACAAGAAAAGGATAGAGAAAAGTTTGCCTTCACAGTGCCTACTTATAATAATTCTCAGCCCACTGGCAGATATCAATGGACCATCCTCACATAGGTAATGCTCAATAGCCCCACCCTGTGACAATACTTTATCAACCAGCCATTGGAAATAATATGTAAGCAATTTCCTAAGTCTATAATCTACCATTATATGGATTATTTTTGTTTTCTGATTCAAATACAGATACCTTAGAAAGGATGTTTGAAGAAGTAAAGAAAGTCTTGCATAAATGGGGATTATAAATTGCTCCTGAAAAGATTCAAAAAGGAGACTCTGCTAATTATCTAGGTTACAGTATAGGCTTGCAGAAAATTGGAACACAAAAGGCACAAATTAGGAGAGATTGGTTGCAGAATCTTAATGACTTTCAAAGATTATTGGGAAATATTTCCAGTCTATTACTGGCTGATGGGATAACACCTGATCTAATAATTCATTTGAACAAAACCTTTGATGGTGATAAATACTTGAAAAGTCCCAGAGAATGAACAGCTGAAGTGGAAAAGAAATTGATGATTGATGAGGAGCATTTACAGGAGGCACATGTGGATAGGGTGAATCCAATTCTTAATTGTATTCTAGTCATATTGCCTTCCAGAATTTCTCCTACAGGAATTTTGTCCAGAGGGACAATATTATCTTAGAATGGATCTTTTTACCACATAACCACATAAAAATTAAAAACTTATGTGGAAAAAGTCTCTGAATTAATTATAAAAGGTAAACTGAGACTTTGTCAATTAGCAGGTATAGATCCAGTAAAGATTATAGTCCTTTTTTTACTGCTGTTGAAGTAAAAAGGTTATGGGAAGACAATGAACTCTAGCAAAGGGCATGGGCTAATTTTTTTGGAAGAAATTAATAGCAATTATCCCAAAAGCAATAGACTTAACCTTATAAAGAGAAGTTCCTCGATTCTTCCCTGAATTGTATGTGATGCAGCAATAACTGGAGCCCGTACATTTTATACTGATGCAAATAAAACAGGGAAGGCAGGTTACAAATCAGACGAATTGAGTAAGGTGGAACAAAGCCCTTATAATTCTGACCAGAACGCAGAATTCTATGCTATTCTTATGGTACTAAGGGATTTTAAAGAACCTCTCATTATAGTTACTGATTCACAATATGCAAAAAGGGTTGTATTACGTATTGAAACTGATGAATTTATTCCAGATGATATGGAATGACTTCATTGTTTATCCAGGTGCAAGTCATAATCAGGAATAGGCTTTGTCCTATATACATAATACACATCTGATCCCATATGTGTCTTCCAGGCCTTCTAGTACAAGGTAACACAGAAATTAATCAATTATTATTAGAAGTGTGTTGCAGGCCTCTAAATTTCATTTAAAAATGATGTCAATAGCAAAAGTTTTAAAAAAGTTTTCTATTACATGGCAACAAGCTAAGGAGATTATTAAGGGGTGTCCTACTTGCTCTTTCTATCATCAAATACCATTGCCTGCAGGAAGTAACCCTAAGGATACTCAAATGATTGAATCTGGCAGATGTATGTGTTCCACTTTATGGAATTTTGTAAACTAAAATATGTACACCACAGCATAGATATGTATTCAGGTTTTCAATGGGCAACTAACTGCCTTGAGCTCAGAAAAGTCTGATTCAGGATTCACACATTTATTAGAAGTCGTGACCAAAATGGGCATTCCTGCACAAATAAAGACAGACAAAGGTCCAGAATATGCATCTAAGAAAATGAAACATTTTTGCTTATTATAATATAAAACAAATTACAGGTATACCAGATAATCCTACAGGTCCGGCTGTTATAGAAAGGTCAAATTGTACTGTAAAGGAAATGCTGAACAAACAGAAAGGGATGGAAAATGTCCCAGACATAGATTACATAATGTTTATTATCCTTAAATTTTCTTAATGCTAATGAGAAAGAGACAGCAACAGCAGAGAGACATTCGATAATAGAAAAGTCTTCTGAATTAAATCAACTGGTTTATTTCAAGAATGTGCTAACCTCACAATAGAAACCAGGATATGTGCTGCCTTGGGGAAGGGGTTTTGCTCTTGTTTCCATAGGAGAAGAAAAACTATGGATACCATCAAAATTAATAAGGATTCAGTTTGAAAAGGATAAACCTTTTGAAACAGAGAAATGACAGCTCATCCACTATGATGAAAACCATACAGGTGGTAAGGGAAACCATATAGGGTTGGGGCAGGTTTCTGCTCTTATCTTTGCAGGAAAATTACACATCATCAAAAATTCAAGAGATCCTGGATGTTTGAATGCTGACAGAAGAAAAAATAACTATTCAAAAAGGAGCATCTAGAAAACAGAATATGGTTTATGAATACAGGTACTGTTTAAACTTACATTTATAAACATACATACATGCAGATACACACACACACACACACATATGTATATGGTCTTGGAATTGGACAATGGCTCTGTACTTCTGTAAATCCAAGCTTGTTATTAAAAGGACAATTCAGAATTTCTGTCTCATTTCGGGAGCCATCTGGTAAGGGACAGAAGGAAGACTTTAAGAAAAAATTACTTTCTCCATGCCTATTTTGTCTATATCATATTCTTCATTGTATATATGTTTATATGAATGATGATTATGTTTTCCATGATGAACAATAGATTTTCCTACAGATTCTTTTCCTGCAGTAATCTTGAAGTTTCCAGGAAGAAGGTGGGGCCCCACAGCAACAACTCCACCTAATTGAGATGACCTCGGGATGTAGACAGTGCTACTTTAAGACCATTTTGTGTACCAGCTGCTGAAATGGTGCACCTTCTCATTTTCTGGCCAGAACTCAAATTAAGAACTTTGAAAAAAAAATCTTGACTGCTCAGAAATTTTTTGCAACTATACTGGACAGTCATTTTGGAAATTAAGCATCACTTAATTTTTGGAGGATCCCATTAAGACAACATTACCCCATGACACCAAGAAGCAATTCCAGAAGATAATGCCCTCTATCCAAAAAATGTTTGTCCATAGTGTTGGGAACACTATTTAGGGCTTGTTGATTATTATTTGTACTAGATAGAGGGTTGGGGTGAAAACTATGTTTGTTCAAATAAAAGGGGGATAGTAATAGCGGGTAATAGAATGAATACTTGTGAGCTATTATTTATGGAAAATTTATATTCATATAGTTTTTGTATATTGATACAAGTTCAAATTATATTTGTTACTTTTATTTACATTATTTGTACATATATAAAAAGTTATTTTTCAGATTATATATATGCATGTTTCTACCTAGGTTTAGGAAATTTTGTATATTGATACAACTTTTAGGGTATATTTTCATACTGTATTATATAATACTCCTTCCTCTGATCAAGATCCTTATAGATAGTTTACATTTTGAGGTCATTGTCCTCATTTGTTGCACATTTGTTTACAGATTATTTAATATTCTCGCATGAAGTTTTACTCTTTAAGTTATACAGGTATTAATTATTATATGTCAATAGTAGTTCATGTTTGTTTTATATATTGTCAGATCAATTAGGTTCTTTAGATACATAGAGATTGTATTCTGTCTAGATAGGTATTCTTCAACCACTTCAAGGATCTGTGGAAAATGGCATTTAAATAATTTAGAGTTCTGTTGACATGAGACATGATTGTTTCTGACAGCACCAATCTATTCACGAGAGAATGTTGAGCACGGAAGACACTCCACTTGAAGCTTGTCTTCTTCTTGGCAAAATTGGCTTTTGAGCAAGGAACTGACAATGCCTCAACCACTGACAAGTTACATAGTATCCAGAAATGAATAAGCAGGACTGTCATATCATGCCAAGATAGGGTAAAATGGTTTTGAAATATTTCCTGCCTCTGAAAATGGTCTGTTAGTTATGCTAGGCCTTAGCAAAAGTTGATTGCTTCAACATTGCAAACTGAGACTTTGGGTGATTGCTGAGGTAGCTATTTGTCTCCATCATATATTACTCGCTTTGGAAGCTACTTGATTTTACTTCCTGCCTGCTCAAGTAATATTATCTCCATTCTCAGGTCTTCGATGGGGTTGAAGATTAGATAGTCATAGTCACTGTACTCTTATGATCTAACCAAGCCATTTCCTATATAAGACTTAGACTCCATAGGACAGAATGTTTGTTAAAACATTTAGCATATGTTACTTGCTTAACATTGTTTGTGCTGGTTGCAATTCTAATTATAGTTGATATCTGTTCCTACTGTATATAGTTTTGTATTGGTTTTGAAACTCTCTTATTAAACAAAAAGGGGAGGTGCTGTAGGAGCACATCTTGCTCCTTCAGCCAATAGCCTTTAAGATTCCAGCCCACTTGGGTATGGACTCTCACAGTTTAAAAAGCAGTGGGAACCATGTGCCCATTCTCTTGCTTCTGGCTCCTGTTCCAACTTCTGGACTCTGTTCCTGTTTGCACCCAGAGGACTGTTGTTTAGGATGGTGAACTGTAAGTTTCCCCCATGAATAGATAACGCTTTTATTATCCTAATTCTGAACTGGTGTAGGATTTTTTATGGAATCAACTAGGGGAATTTTATGCAATATAATTAATTCTTAGTCCAGTTATTTTTTTCCTAAACACATAACAACAATTTTGAGCAAATCTGCATGTTACTCTTCTCTGTCCTTTCAGCACCAAGGCAGCTTCGTGCTTCTTCAGAGTTTCTGGCATGTTTCAGGTGTGCGCTGTGACACTATATTTTGTACAGAAGCAGATAACAGAGTCCCCAGATGTCAGGCTGCTGAGCTCCATGTAGGCTGTGTTGAACATGGTCTATGCTTGCCGTGTGGCTCTGTACCCAAACTTCGGTCTATAGTTTGTTCTACCAATTCTTGGAAGTATGATTCCAATTCTTTCAAGCCCATGAACAGGCATCTACCTCACCCATCTCATATAGGAAATGTGGAAGATATGAGTCAAAATCCTTGCAGGAAACCTTTACTGAAGGTCCAGGAACCCTCAATTCAGACACAGACTTCTCCAGATGAGCCTGAGAATGGACTCTTGTGGAGAGGAAATAGTGGCTATCACTGTCACTTCACCCTCATTCTCCCCCTCAAGCCTAAGATGAAAGATTCACTTACCTGTAGCTGCTGCCACCAGGTATAGCATGATCCAGAGCCAGTCCATGTTGAAAACATGTGTGCTCAGGGACTAGTGGCAAAAGTATAATAATGTGCTCCTGTAGAGCACATGAACGTCCTTTTATTTACAACCAGACTCTTGTAGAGCACATGAACGTCCTTTTATTTACAACCAGACTCTATAATTCATTAAGGTGGGTATTTATTAGATCAACAATTGATCCTGCTTGAAAGAGAACAAGGGGTAGCATTCTGTTTTAGGCAGCATGGAGGAGAGATCAGAGCCTCAAATCTGTCTGTGGAAAAGAATTCTTTGCTTCCTGTGCTGAGATTGGAGGCGCACACTGGGAGGGCTGTGCCCGCTGGCAATAAGATCCCAGTGGGCCGGGCCTCTTTGTTTCACAGGAAACTGCACCCCACCCAACCCCCTCCACCCCCCCACAAGATCCCCCTTTCCTCAGTGGGGCTTTGGTACCCCAGCATTCTCTCTTCCTGTGATGAGATCGGAGGCACACACTGGTAGGGCTGTGCCCGCCTGGCGGTAAGATCACGGCAGGCCAGGCCTCTTTGTTTCACAGGACACTACACCATCACCCACCCCCACAAACCCCCGCAAGATCGCACTTTCCTTGGGGCTTTGGTACCCCAGCACTCTGTCTTCCGGGGCTGAGATCAGGGGCGGCTCACACTGGAAAGGTTGTGCAAGCCTGGGGGTAGGGTCCCTGCAGGCCTCTTTGATCACCCCAACACTACAAGATTGCCTTTTCCTCTGTGGAACATTGGAACCCAAAGAATCTCTCTCCCTAGGCTGAGATTGGAGGTACAGAAGGATCAGAAGTCCAGAAGGGAATTCCTCTTCCTGTACTGAGATCAGCTATCCAGAGGGGTGAGTGTGTACAAGTCGTCCTGGGAGGCCCCAAACCACTGAGAACCCCTGACTGAAATCAGAGGAAGAGATGGGTAGGCGTCAATCCAAGAATTCCTCCAACAATCTGAAAAGCAACATGATAACACCAGAAACCAATGAATACTCAACAGGAAAACCTGAGTAACCTAACCCAGAATAAGTAGAAGAAATCGGCTTTAAACGTAACTTTATGAAAGTGATAGAGACCATTAAAGAAGAGGTGAAAATTCCTTTAAAGAAAGGGATGAGAAAACTAACAAAAAGTTAGAAGAAATGAATAAATTCCCCAAAGATAGCTTAGAAAACCAAGAAAAAGCAATCAAACAGGTAATGGACACAGTTCAAAACTTGAAAACTGAAATGGAGGCAATGAAGAAAACATAAACCTAGGGAAGGCTAGAGATGGAAAATCTAGGTAAACGATCAGGAACATCAGAGACAAGCATAACCACAAGAATACAAGAGATAGAAGAAAGAATCTCAGGCGCTGAAGACACGATAGAGAAAAGAAACTCATTGATCAAAGAAAACAACAAATACAACAAATTCTTAACACAAAACACCCAGGAAATCTGGAATGCCATAAAAAGACCAAACCTAGGAATGATAGGAGTATAAGAAGGAGAAGAAGCACAGCTCAAAGGCCCAGAAAATATATTCAACAAATTTATAGAAGAAAACTTTCCCAACCTAGAGATGGATATGCCTATGAAGGTACAAGAAGCATAAAGAACACCAAATAGATTGGATCAAAAAAGGACATCCCCTCGCCATATAATAATCAAAACACAAAACATACAGAATAAAGAAAGAACACTAAGACCTGCAAAGAAAAAAGGACAAGTAACGTATAAAGGTAAACCAATCAGAATTATACCTGACTTCTCTATGGAAACCATGAAAGCCAGAAGGTCTTGGATAGATGTGCTGCAGACACTAAGAGACCATGGATGCAAGCCCAGACTACTATACCCAGCAAAGCTTTCATTCACCATTGATGGAGAAAACAAGGTATTTCAGGATAAAAACAAATTTAAGCAATACGTAGCCACAAACCCAGCCTTACAGAAAGTATTAAAAGGAAAACCACATCTAAAGGAAGCAAGCAACACCCATAATAAAACAGACATCTAACAGCCCTCCACTAGCACAACTCAAAGAAGGGAAACACACAAACTCTACAACCATAAAAAGTAACCGCAATTAAAAACCTCTGGTCATTAATATCACTTAATATCAATGGACTCAATTCACCTATAAAAAGGCACAGGTAAAGTGAAAGGATACGAAAACAGGATCCAACATTCTGTTGCTTACAAGAAACACACCTAAACCACAAAGACAGACATTATCTCAGAATAAAGGGTTGGGAAAAGGTTTTTCAATCAAATGGCCCTAAGAAACAAGCAGGTGTGGCTATACTAATATCGAACAAAATTGACTTCAAGCTAAAATCAATCAGAAGAGATGGAGATGGACATTTTAGACTCTTAAATGAAATAATCCATCAGGATGAAGTCTCAATCCTGAATATATATGCCCCTAATATAAAAGCATCCACATATGTAAAGGAAACATTACTAGAACTCAAAGCACACATCAAACCCCACACTCTAATAGTAGGAGATTTCAACACTCCCCTCTCAACAATGGACAGGTCAACCAGACAGAAACTTAACAGAGAAATAAGAGAACTAACAGATGTAATGAATCAAATGGACTTAAAAGATATCTACAGAACATTCCACCCAAACAGGAAAGAATATACCTTCTTCTCAGCATCTCATGGAACCGTCTCTAAAATTGATCACATACTCGGTAACAAAGCAAACATCCACAGATACAAACAAATTGGAGTAACCACCTGTGTCTCATCGGATCATCATGGAGTAAAGTTAGAATTTAAAAATGACTCCACCCCCACAAAGCCTACACACTCATGGAAACTGAACAGTCAACTACTGAACCACTCCTGGGTCAAGGAAGAAATAAAGAAAGAAATTAAAGTCTTCCTTGAATTCAACTGAAATAAAAACACAACATACCTCAACCTATGGGACACTATGAAAGCAGTGCTAAGAGGAAAGTTCAGAGCACTGAGTGCCCACATAAAGAAAATGGAGAAAGCACACATTAGTGACTTAAAAGCACACCTAAAAGCTCTGGAAAAAAAAGAAGCAGCCTCACCCAGGAGAAGTAGAAGACTGGAAATAATCAAACTGAGGGCTGAAATCAACAAAATAGAGACAGAGAAAACAATCCAAAGAATCAATGTAACAAAGAGCTGGTTCCTTGAGAAAATCAACAAGATCGACAAACCCCTACATAAACTAATCAAAAGGCAGAGAGAGAATACTCATATTAACAAGATCAGGAATGAAAAGGGGGACATAACAACAGACAAGGATGAAATTCAGAGAATCATTAGGTGTTACTACAAAAGCCTATATGCCACAAAATTGGAAAATGTAAAAGAAATGGACAGTTTTTTAGAAAAAATACAATATACTGAAATTAACTCAAGAACAAGTGAACAATTTAAATAGACCTATAAGTTGCGAGGAAGTAGAAGCTGTCATCAAAAACCTCCAAACCAAAAAAAGCCCAGGAGCAGATGGGTTTAATGCAGAATTCTACCAAACTTTCTGGAAGAGCTAATACCTATACTCCTTAAGGTGTTTCACATAATAGAAACAGAAGGGTCATTGCCAAACTCTTTTTATGAAGCTACAGTTACCCTGATACCAAAACCGCACAAAGACGCAACCATGAAAGAGAATTACATACCACTCTCACTCATGAACATCGATGCAAAAATTCTCAATAAAATACTGGCAAACAGAATCGAAGAACACATCAAAAAGATCATCCATTATGATCAAGTAGGCTTCATCCCAGAGATGCAGGGCTGGTCCAACATACGGAAATCTATCAATGTAATCCATCATATAAATAAACTGAAAGAAAAAACCATATGATAATAACATTAGATGCTGAAAAAGCATTTGACAAAAGTCAACACCCCTTTATGATAAAGGTCTTGGAGAGATTAGGGATACAAGGTTCATATCTAAATATAATAAAAGCAATATATAGAAAGCCGACAGCTACCATCAAATTAAATGGAGAGAAACTCAAAGCAATTCCACTAAAATCAGGAACAAGGCAGGGCTGTCCACTCTCCCCATATCTCTTTAATATAGTGATTGAATTTCTAGCAATAGCTATAAGACAGAATAAGGAGATCTTGGGGATTCGAATTGGAATGGAAGAAGTCAAACTTTCGTTATTTGCAGATGATATGATAGTGTACATAAGTGACCCCAAAAACTCTACTAAAGAAATTCTACAGCTGATAAATACCTTAAGTGATGTGGCAGGATACAAAATCAAAAAAATCAGTAGCCCTCCTATACACAAAGGATAAAGAAACAGAGAGGGAAATCAGAGAAACATCACTTTTCAGGATAGCCACAAATAGCATAAAGTATCTTGGGGTAACACTAACCAAGGAAGTAAAAGATCTATTTGGCAAGAACTTTAAGACCTTGAAGAAAGAATTTGAAGAGAATACCAGAAAATGGAAGGATCTCCCATTCTCCTGGATTGGTAGGAACAATATAGTAAAAATGGCAATTCTACCAAAGGCAATCTACAGATTCAATGCAATCCCCATCAAAATCCCAACAAAGTTCTTCATAGAACTCGAGAGAACAATAACTAAGTTTATATGGAAGAGCAAAAGGACCAGGATAGCCAAAACAATCCTATACAATAAAGGAACTTAAGGAGGCATTACCATCCCTGACTTCAAACTCTATTACAGAGCTACAGTAATGAAAACAGCTTGGTATTGGCATAAAAACAGAGACGTTGACCAAAGGAATCAAATCGAAGACCCCGATATTAATCCACAAACCTATGAACACCTCATATTTGACAAAGAAGCTAAAAGTATACAATGGAAGAATGAAAGCATCTTTAACAAATGGTGCTGGCATAACTAGATGTCAACCTGTAGGAGAAAGAAAATAGATCCTTACTTATCTCCATGCACAAAACTCAAATCCAAATGGATTAAAGACCTCAATATTAATCTGACCACACGTAACCTGATAGAAGAGAAACTGGGAAGTAGCCTGCAAAACATGGGCACGGGAGACCACTTCCTATGTAAAACTTCAGTGGCACAGGCAATAAGAGCAATAATGAATAAATGGGACCTCCTGAAACTAAGAAGCTTCTGTAAAGCAAAGGACACTGTCATTAAGACAAAAAGGCATCCTACTGAATGGGAGAAGATCTTCACTAACCACATATCAGACAAAGGTCTGATCTCCAAAATATACAAAGAACTCAAGAAACTAGACATTAAAACACTAAATTACCCAATTAAAAAATGGGGTAAGGATCTGAACAGAGAATTCTCAACAGAAGAAGTTCGAATGGCCAAAAGACACCTAAGGTCATGCTTAACTTCCTTAGCCATCAGGGAAATGCAAATCAAAATAACTTTGAGATACCATCTTATACCTGTCAGAATGGCTAAAATCAAAAACACCAATGATAGCCTGTGCTGGAGAGTATGTGGTGTAACGGGAACACTCATCCATTGCTGGAGGGAATGCAAACTTGCGCAACCACTTTGGAAATCAGTGTGGCGCTTCCTCAGGAAATTGGGAGTCCATCTACCTCAGGATCCAGCAATACCACTCTTGGGAATATACCCAAGAGAAGTCCAATCATACTACAAAAGCATTTGTGCAACTATGTTCATAGCAGCATTATTTGTAATAGCCAGAACCTGGAAACCACCTAGGTGCCCCTCAATGGAAGAATGGATCAAGAAAGTGTGGAATATATACACATTAGAGTACTACACAGCAGTAAAAAACAATGACATCTTGAATTTTGCATGCAAATGGATGGAAATAGAAAACGCTATCCTGAGTGAGTTAACCCAAACCCAAAAAGACGATTATGGTATGTATTCACTCATTAGTGGACCCTAGCCATAAAACAAAGGACACTAAGCTTATAGCTCACAAGCCCAGAGAAGCCAAATAGCAAGGCGAACCCAAAGAAAATCATATATAGATACTCTTGGAAATTGGAAGCAAACAAGATTGCCAGGCAAAAGGTGGGATTACAGGGGTGGGGATAGAGGTGGGGTATGGGGTTGTGGTAGGGGAGAGGGGAAGGAGAAGGGAGAAGGGAAGTTCTGGGGAGAGCTTGGTGTAGTGGGAGGGTGGAGATGGAAGAAAGGTGGATGTTGGTGAAGGGAATAAGATATCTACATTATTGGAGTCATTTTAGGACTGGCAAGATACTTGCCTCTAGAGGAGATCCCAGGTGTCCACAGGCATGCCCCCAGCTAGGTCCTTGGGCAGCAGAGGAGAGGATGCCAGAACTATCATTGTCCCATTGTCACACTGATGAATATCTTGATCACATCCATAGAAATTTCCTCTGATGGATGAAGATAGAGACAGACCCACATACACACCAGAGCAATGGATTGAGCTCCCAAGGTTCAGTCGAAGAGCAGAAGGTGGGAGAAGATGAGCAAGTAAGTCAGGACCGCTAGGGGTTGGTCCACCCACTGAGACAGTGTGCCTGATCTAATGGGAGCTCACCAAATCCAGCTGGACCGGGACTGAATGAGCATATGATCAAGCTGGACTCTCTAAATGTGGCTGCCAATGAGGGCAGACTGAGAAGCCATCAACAATGACACTAAGACCTATCTCCTCTGCATGTATTATCTTTTTGGGAACCTAGTCTATTTGGATGCACACCTTCCTAGGGCGGAATAGAGTGGGCAGGGCCTTGGACTTCCCACAGGGTTGGGCACCATGCCCTCTTAAGAAAGCAGTGGGAGGGGGAGCGAGAGGGGACTGGGAGATGGGGAGGAAATGTAATTCTTTTTTTGAATGGAAAAATAAAAGAATATGGGAAAAAAACAAAAAAAAATAAAATGGCTGAAAGACAAAAAAAAGCGAAAAAAAAAAAAGAAACTCTCTTGGCCTGGAACAGGGAATAGAACTTGGTAGAGATATTCTGGGAGGAAGAAGGTGGAGCCGGGGACAAGCCATGAAGCCACTGGAGACAGATATTGGGAACTTTAGACTGTAAGCCACAAACACATTGATACACAGATTAATAGAAATGCGTTAAATTAATATGTAAAAGATTAGCCAATAGGAAGTTAGAGCTAATAAACCAAGCAGTGATTTAATTAAAAAAAAAAAAGATCCACATTCAAGCTCTGGACTGAGCTCCCAAGGTCCAGTTGAAGAGCAGAAGGAGGGAGAATATGACCAAGGAAGTCAGGACCACGAGGGGTTGTTCCACCCACTGAGACAGTATGCTTGAGCTGATAGGAGCTCACCAAAGCCAGCTGGACTGGGACTGAAAGAGCATGGGATCAAACTAGACCATCTTAATGTGGCTGACAATTGAGGCAGACTGAGAAGCCAATGATAATGGCATGTACTGGCTTTTGGGGTCCTATTCTATTTGCACATCTTCCTAGACCTGGATGGATGGGGGAGGGCCTTGGACTTCCCACTGGGTAGGATACCCTGCCTTATCTTAGGACTGGAGGGGGAAGTGGGGAGGGTATGTGGGGGAGTGGGAGGGAAGTGGGAGTAGGGGAGGAAGTGGAAATTTTGATTGGAATTATTTATAAAGTAATAAAAAATTAAACAAAATCTCTAAAGAGACAGTAAAAGTAATATAAAAGAGTATAGATGTGGTAAGAGGGCAAGCGGGCCACATTCCCGGTACCCGACTATGTTACACCCGAAATAAACCACACGGAAATTGTATTAATTAAATTACTGCCTGGCCCATTAGTTATAGCCTCTTATTGGCTAACTCACACATCTAAATTCAACCCATTTCTCATAATCTGTGTAGCACCGTGAGGTTGTGGCTCACCGGGAAAGATTTCTAACCAGCGTCAGTCTCAGACAGGAGTTTCATGGCATCTGCCACACTGCCTTCTTCCCAGCATTCTCTCCTATCTACTCCTCCTACCTGATTTCTGCCCTATTAAAAGGCCAAGGCAGTTTCATTATTCAACCAATAAAAGCAATACAAATACAGAAGGACCTCCTATACCATTTCCCCTTTTTCTGTTTAAACAAAAAAGAAAGGCTTTCATGTTAACATAGTAAAATTACATATAACAAAACAGTTATCAAGCAAGAATTACAGTTACAATATTTATATCTATTTTATCTTTTATCATAACAGAGGAAAACTCTAACTATTACTATCTATTCTTCAATTCCATCAAGGACTCCAGAAGGATATAATATTACCTACGTAAACAAGAAATAAGCAACTTCCACAACTCTAGAAATATCAGAGACATCTCATTGCCTGTACAGACACCCAAAGTTACTCTGTACCATTGGGGCATCCATCTTCAGCCTACAGGCCCACAATATTTAGCAGACATTTCCATGAAAAAGGGAATTTTTTTTTCCATACATTGTTTTGTTTTATTTTTTCCATTCAAGAACTTAATTAAAGATAAAAAAAAATTTTTTTCCTTTCTTCCCCTTCTCCCGGTCCCCTCTCACTACCCCCCACCCCTCCTCCCTCCCCCTTCTTCCTTGAAAGAGGGCATGGTGCCCTGCCCTGTTGGAAGTCCGAGGCCCACCCCCATCCCTCCTGGCCTAGGAAGGAGTGCATTCAAAAAGACTCGGTTCTCAAAAAGTTAATACATGCAGAAGAGATAGGTCCTGGTGTCATTGTTTGTGGGTTCTCCATC